>JAOWAN010000049.1:12761122-12780772 GCA_028566635.1 Lobelia cardinalis
GTTGTTTTGCAGGTCCTGTTGCTGCCCAGTTCAACAACCTTCAGCCATCGCAGAGCTCACCCAGATCACAAGAAAAACCGTGCATCATCAGTGGTTCCGTTGTCGGGACCTGTTTGTTTAAATTGTCGTTTCTTTGTTCCTGACCAACCAAGACTACAACAACTCATCATCCATGGCATCCAATGCTGCTAGAGATGCTGCGATGGTTGCAGGTGAGAGGCAACGGGATGCTGTTGAAATCCTCACCAATACCTCACCAATCGATCCTACCCACAATGTGATTCTGCCTCCACCCCCACCTCTGACTGAAGGAGTGCAACTAGAGGTCGTCGCCATTGATTCACCAAATCCTGCCATGGCAGCCCGTAACAGACAAGGAGGTAATAATTACATTCATACTTCATTGTACAGAGAGGTTCATAGGCAACCAATCAGGAGTATTCCTTGCCCTGGTACTAATGAGGTTGGTTGAGAGGTCGACACCTCAAGGTATCCATGGGGAATGCCTGGTTGGGTGCTTTCAACCCATATGAATGTTTCTGCTGTAACTGAGAGGGGGAGTCGACCAAATATCGGCGATGAAGCTAGCCCCTCAACTATCCAGTTTCCAGGAGGAAACAATGCAGGGACTCCAAAAGAGAGATTGGCAGCCTTTCAGAGAAGGAGGGATATGCTCGCTGCGATGTTGGCAACAGAGCAAGAAATCGAGGAATTGAACAGGTTGAAGCAGTAGCACAGCCAGCTCAATCTGACAGTGGTCGACGTCGCCCTCAAGACAGAATGATCCCTGTAGGAGGATTCCTAACAACCAACTCCAAAAGTGGGAATCATGGCAACTCTGAGAGTTCGCAAAGAAGTGGTCGTAGCACTTGTTAGGATTTATTCTTTTAGATTTGATTAATTGCCTCAAAGTATTTTTAATACAAAAGTCCTATTTATCGCGTATTCAAGCCTAAAATATAAATGGACTTTTTAACAACTTAATACTAACAAACAAATTTTTCCATGGCTGTGTAACAGGAAGACATCCATTTTAAAAATTATATCAAGGATAAAACAGTAATTTTATAATCTAAAGGTATCTTTCGGAAGACTTCAAATATGAAGGGTTCCGTTTATCAGGAGACTTATAGTGAAGGCTGCTGATTCAAGTGTTCCGCTCAGAAATTTCCAACGATCAAATTCCAATCCTTCTTTCGTTGCCTCCAAGATTCAAATTCAAACTTATTTGAAGGACAACGGCTACAAGGACACTTGTCATCGCCTGTGAAGTCAGTACGAGGATGATGGCAGACAAGATTGTGCTACAACGTTGGACATATCAAAAGAGACAAATCATAGTACTGAGCACATAACAAACCAAATCAGCTTTCGACACGTGTCCTATGACAGATCATCTGGAGTCCTCCAAAGTTCAGAAATTGCCTATAAATAGAAGAGAACCTCCTAACTTGCAATTTGGTTGAAACTCTGAAGCTGCCAACACTATCTGGATCTTAAGTCATTATACTTTTGCATTCGGATCACTTGGAGATCCAAGGGGTCAACCTGCCCGGAGCGAGCCCCCCATAGAGGCAAGTTCAGTTGTTCTCCGTGGACCGGACACGTAGCTTACCGAATCAGTTGCGATGTTTATAGGTCGATGCTCCACTTTTAATCCACGTAAGTCGTAGAGTGTAGCAGGGGTTTAAAGCTAGTTAGAGCAACTCCAGCGGAGTCATCAAATGGGGCATCAAATGGCATAACTGCCATTTTGATGCTCCAAACCCAGAAAACATTGCTCCAACGGAGGCATCAACCCAGTGTCCAAATTTGATGCCCGCCCCTTCCAGATGCAAATTTAGCACCCCAAAAATCAGTAACCAAATTTTGGCTCCAAAATAAAAAGGATCGTTGGTAGTCTACAACGGCTATTTTGAAGCCAACGGTAATATTTTGTTCAGAGAAGTATTTAAAGAAGTAGAGAGGAGAGAAACTTACCTCTGTTCTCTCCACAAACCCACATCCAATATTCTTCACCAGATTTTTTCTTCCATAGAAGACCATCTGCCAAAATCAAGGTAAAATTAGTTGGATTTATTCTATTTCAAGGTAGGTTATGGAGATTTGTTGGATTTATGGAAAAAATTTTCGGATTAAATTTTGGGGAAGAGAAAGAGAGAGCAGGGAGCAGTAGGGAGAGGGATCGGTGGAAGAGACGTGGGGGGAATTGGAGAAAATGGGTAGGTTAGGTTAATATATTAGGTTAATTGAGTTTGGGCTTAATTGAGTTTGGGTTTTACATAGTAGGTTATTTTAAATTGGGTTTGGGCTTGTATTAATGGAATAAAATTGGGTTTGGGTTTTACTTTAAAAGTGAATTAGTGTTTAATATTAATAAAATATTTAGATTTTATTTTAATATTGAATAATTTAATTTATTTATTATTTTTTGGTTTAAATATTAAGTATTAATTCATTCATGTTATTAATTATTGAAATTAATGATTTTTTATAATTGTATTGTTTATAAAAATTAATAATTTATAAAAATTTAAAATATAATAATATCAAAATTAAAATAAATTTTTTTACTGTAAATAATATTTATTTATTAATATTTATTATAATTAAACTATATTATTAATTTAATTATATAAATTTAAATGAATTAATAAAATTTTATTTTTATTTATTATTATTTTGATATTTATGATTGGAGTGCAGAAGCATCAAATGGGATATCAAAACACTGTAGCATAGCAGTAACCAAATGAGTATTTGATGCCCCGCTGGAGTTGCTATTATAACAGGAGAAGCCATACTCGTACAATTAAACCAGGAAAAATCTCCCGGCGTCTGCCTATTTTTCGCCGCCGGTAGCCGACCGACTCTTTCGCTGGCAAAGGTTAGTTCCGTGGACTCTCCCTCTCCTCCTTCGTACTTCGTACTTTGAATTTTGAAAATCCTCTATGCATATGAGTTTGACATGGCCTGTGTCCCTCTATGCCCACCATGTGTTTGTTAAAATGCACTTCCCTGCAGAACATTCTTACATTTTTTGGACTCGGTTGAATACACTGAATGGTTACCGTTATATATTGTTTCATCCCACTATCGGTGGCAAGAAAACTACAGTTTTTTTTTTTTCTTCTTCTTTCTTCCATTTGGTTAATAAGTAATGCCAGGAATCACCAAAACAACTAAAAGTTTCAACTTGGATTCAACTTTGTATCTCAGGCATATTTCTGGTACAGACCAACCAATGACACTGTGATTAAAGTTATCTTAGTAAAGGAGTAAAGGAAATAGCAACATAGCTTATATGTAAATGTATACATTAAAGTACATTAGGGTAAACACTGTGTTAATAGATAGGAATAGTAGTTTTTGGAGTTGGGTATAGCTCCATCATTTTTTTCAGTTACTCCGTTCCTAATGTACATGATACTCATATTCCCTTTTATGTGATTTCAGATCTCAAAAATAATCTAGCTAGTGACTTGAGTAGCTGAAATTTAGGAAAGCAAATATTATCACAAGGACCTGTAATGACCTCATGAATATTTGAATCACAGCGATGAAGCTATGCTGTAAGAAGCCCCTGCAAACTTTGAGTACATATTTAAAATCACCATGGGTTCTCCAAAGCTCTGCTTTTTCAGATACCCCTTTCAAGAAATCAAAGCTCGCTCCCTTACAGGTTTTCTCCCTCTCCATCTTTCTGTATATACACACACATACACCAAAACCTTAGCTTGAATCCTTGAATCTTTTCATTTATTATCATTTCTCTTGTTGCAGGAGCGGAAAATGATAGACCGCTTCCGGCTATGTGCCAAAGGTGGTGATGGTGGCAATGGTTGTTCAAGCTTTCATCGTAGTCGGAGTAACCGCCGCGGTAGACCTGATGGTGGGCTATCTATCTTCTATTTTTCAACTACAGTTGTTATTAACTAACACATCAACTTATCTGTCCATCTATATCATAGCAACTTATGCTTGCATTCATGTCCCAAACTTGATTCTTATTTCCAGATTTACCCTACTCTCCAGTCCAACTTCTCAATTGTTTCATGAATACACCCTCCCCCTTCTTAATTTTTCTTTTCGTTTTCTAGATTCCTTTGGTGATAAAAGAAGTTCATAATTTATCTATTTAACCGGCTTGTGAGTAATGTGAAACTGATGGCAATTTGCGTTCGTCATTTCATCAATGGTATTATGTAGGCGGGAATGGTGGGAGAGGCGGTGATGTGATATTGGAATCTTCTGCAACACTTTGGGATTTTAGCAGCCTCCAACATCATATTGTGGGTTCATCTTCCTCCCTTATTCATTTACCACCTTGCATGATATCTGGTTTTCCCTTCTCCTCCCTTTCCAACCCCAATTTCCATGTGTCACAGAATGCAAAAAGAGGGGGACATGGAGAACCAAAAAATATGATAGGAACGCGGGGGAACGACAAGGTTATAACTCATTTTCTCTTTCCAATTCTTGATTGATCATTTGGCCATCCTTTTGTAATCTAACTCGCTATAAAAATAACATGGTTTATAACCAAATTTTTGTTTGCTAGGTGATTCTAGTACCTGTTGGCACTGTAATCCATCTTGTGGAGGGTGACATTCCCTCCATAGCTGAAAAGGCTTCCAGTGAACCTTTGGACCCCTGGGATATTCCTGGTACACTAGAGTTACATGAATCTGAAGCAGGTCAGCCGTCCCCCTCCACTGATGGAAATGGCATGGAGAAAGTGAAAAAAATGGATATCAATGATGTCTCTTTGTCATGCAAACCAACAATGGGGAAATCAGCTAAAGTGAAGGAAACCACTCAAGTTTCATCTCGTGATCTACTCCATAGATTTTCACCTCTTAGAAGCGACTCCAGAGATGAATCACAAGATTTGAATTTTTTGGAGGAAGATGCAACTGAGTGGGAACGCATGCAGACTGATGATGGGATGTCTCAAGCAAAGTCGACAGAGGAAATGAAAGAACTGGAGGAAGAAGAACAAATAAAGTATAATTTTGCCGAACTTACAGAACCAGGTCAACGAATAATTGTTGCTCGTGGAGGGGATGGTGGCCTTGGCAATATATCTACTGGGAAAGCGTTTAGAACCTCTAAGCTCAAGAAGCATGGGGAAGAAAACAATCTAGACCTCGAGATTGAAGCATCAGATATTGAGCAGAATCCAACAGTCAATGTCGGTTTGCCAGGTTCAGAGGCTGTTCTTGTATTAGAACTTAAGAGTATTGCTGATGTGGGCCTTGTAGGAATGCCCAATGCTGGTAAAAGTACTCTTCTAGGGGCACTTTCAAGGGCTAATCCTATAGTGGGTCATTATGCCTTCACAACTTTGCGGCCTAATCTAGGAAATCTGAATTATGACGACTTCTCAATCACAGTGGCTGATATTCCTGGACTTATAAGAGGAGCCCATGAAAACCGTGGGCTTGGACATGCATTCCTGCGCCATATCGAGCGCACAAAAGTACTTGCCTATGTGGTAGACCTGGCTGCAGCATTGGACGGTAGGAAAGGAATACCACCGTGGGAACAGCTGCGAGATTTACTTTTGGAGCTTGAGTTTTATCGCAAGGGGTTGACAGATCGGCCGACCTTGGTTGTGGCAAATAAAATTGACGAGGAAGGGGCCGAAGAAGTTTGTGAAGAATTAAAAAGAAGGGTGTCTGGTGTTCCTATTTTTCCCGTGTGTGCAGTTTTAGAGGAAGGGGTTGCTGAGCTAAAAGGTGGTCTTCGGATGCTTGTCAGTGCTGGGGAATCCGAGTCATACAGGCTATGTCTTGATGGTATTGAGGTTGACTAGGCTGTTACTGATGCTATATTTTCTGAGAATTTACTTTGTGATGGAAGTTCTGTAAGCTTGGTGGAAAATAAGAGAATTTCGGTTTCTGTTGGCAGATTGAGCTCTAGCTCGTCAGTACTGTAACTACAAGCCCAGCAATAGATGAGGTGTGGTGCTTCTGACCGCATGGTTACAAGAAGATATGTTGTGGAAAATCAGTTTCTGGAATTCACATTTTGTCTGATCAAGGTGATGCCGGTACTCTATTTAATTTATTTTTTCTTTTCTTTTTTTTATTTTTAATTAATATGTTGTTTAACCACATCGGTGAGTAGATAGGCGACACATGCTCTCCCATCCCCAGGAGACTTGAATGCATGATAAAAATTGGGGTTTGTATTATAACCCATTCTTGAATGCAATGGTTTCTTTCATTCCGTCGTATGTATATCTTCAGCATCAACTTTCCGTTTCACTCATCTTTCTATTACTCTAATGTAGTTGAGTATTGCGGTATGAAGGGCTTTCTTTTAAGCAGTTCTGTCCAACGTGAACAGTGGGTTCTGCTACTCGCAACATCTTTTGGTGGGAAGTGATTGAGCTAAATTACCCTGTTCGCAATATTTTGTTTAAATGAACTTCATGAGGTTATGCTGGCTCCGAGTGGAAAGAGAGAACTAGTAATTTATATGTTTCCAGTATTGATCTAATCTTCCTCCCATTTGGATGGGAAGATTGCGATAAGCCCGCACAGAAAGCAAATCCATTCTTTTCTTCCTCCCGCCACCTTCCCGCCCCCAACACACACACACACACACACACACACACACACACACACACACACACACACAGACTTTCCAACTTTTGCAATTTGTAAATCCCAATAGCCATCCAAAAAAACCTCCTTGTTCCATTCTTCCACTTTCTCACTCTTCCAAACATGGCAATATATCACCTTTACGGACAAGTTTGTTTCAGAGAAATCAGCAATCGAGCTGTTCCAATTGAAAGAACATGATTGGACCATCCATCTATTATCTTCTAGTCAGCAATTGACTATTTCAAACCTATATTTTTGGAGGGATAGATACACCCAAGTCACTAGCAAAACTAACACTCCTACTAACTCCTCTACCTTAGACCAACCAGAGAAGCTAATTTGTGCAACATGTTAAATTCTTCTTCTTGCCTGTTTATGACTGATTGCAACAGCATTGGCCTCTGGTGAAAAAAGAAAGCAGATGCCGTATTAATTCGCCTTCTCCTATGTATAAAAAATCATGAAAGAACAGACTATATTTGGTGAAGCTTGTTTTCTTTAATCAAAAGTCCCTTTCCATCACTTGTCTGAGATCTTAATCATACGACAATTTTCTTATCAATAAACACGCTAATATCAATGTAATGTGAAAATTAGAGGAGGAAGAATTGAGAAAAGATTTGTCCATTCTAGATAATCGAATCCGTACACGTGTATGGTGGATTACCAAGCAAAATCTGCTCTCCTGCACTATAAATAGAAGCAAATGGTCTGCCATAGAATTCAAACTAGCTTTAGTGTGTTTGTGAAATACATCATCTAGTCATAACAGTCTCTTTGATATTCTTATTTTAAGAAACATGTCTAGCTGTGGAGGAAACTGTGGTTGTGGTTCTGACTGCAAATGTGGCAGCAGCTGCAAAGGGTAAATCTTCATTTTCTAACTTAACAAGGGAAAATAGCTCAATTGTGTATGAACTAGAAAGATGGATAAAATGTTCTGATTGATATCTTGTCTTTTCTTTTTTTTTTTGGGTTGAAAGATTAATATCTTGTCATGGTAAAGAATGGCTAATCAATGTAAAAGTAATTATCTTTCAAACAGTGTGGTGCATTATTTTTTTCATGATTTCTTGATAAGAGTTAATTCTTTCCTAGCAGATGTGGGATGTACCCAGACATTGAGAGTATCACGAGCTCTGCATCCATCATTGACGGAGTTGCACCAATGAAATTGTGCGTAATATCAACATAAAGTGTGTGTGTGTATGTGTGTCTGTATGTGTGTGTGAAAATCCTTACAAGTTACTAACGCATTATGCAGTTCTTCTTTTTGGGGTTTTTTTTTTTTGTTGACAAAATGACATGGATTATAGGTATAATGAGGGGACAGAGATGAGCTTTGGAGCAGAAGGAGGGCATGCTTGCAAGTGTGGATCAAGCTGCACTTGTGATCCATGCAACTGTTGATAGCAGAAGTCCATGAATTAAAGCCCTTGAAGCACAGCAGATGTGTCTTTAATTTACATGTTTAATATTACTGTAATAAGATATCTATACATAGACTTCTGCAGATCTCTGTACTCTTGGAGTTGTTTGATCTGCCATGGTCATGTCTAGCTACTTGGTTTCTGTTCTGTGAAATATGGTGTTCCTGCTTCGGCTTCTCTGGGCGGTGAAAAAAAAATCTCTTGTATGTTTGATGGAGTTGTCAAGTTGTACGAAACAATCATCAATCAATACAATTCCTTCAGTTATGAGTTTCACAAGTCCCCATCTGCTACAATATATTTGCTTGGATGTGCTATTTGGATCAGTAGGCGCGCAATTTACAAACTTCGCCTCTAGAGCTTCATAAACGACCCTCAAAGTCACCTTTAACTTTAATTTCTTTTGTAGAGCCATAATAAAACTCTCACTAGCCAAATGATGTTTAGATGAATATCCTATAACTGTTAAATTCATTATAATTGTTTAACAAAATCTTGGTAAAAATTCTTCCATGAAGATCGATTCTTTTTTCTCCAGTGAAGCAAGAAGACGGCGCTTATACACCAAGTGTTAGTAAATTCTCATGTCCCTTCTGGTGTGAGGTTTCCTATGAGTTTCTTTTATATAATGTTCGAACGTTATGTCTTCCAATCCTTGAATGCGTAAGTCGGTCTATTTGGAAAACCAAATACTTAATCGATAGCTTTAAATATAAAGAAGCTTGGATGATTGTGGGTTTATTTCTCTAGGCTGTGTTTTCTTGAATTAAAATGCTGCAGCAATGGGATGACACTTGAGAGAGAGAGAGAGAGAGAGAGAGAGAGAGAGAGAGAGAGAGAGAGATTGCTTGAACATCCATCATCTCTCAAACGAATTTGTGCAATCACTTTGGAGCTATAGCTTATTTGTCACTGCACTCTCGTAAAGAATGGGATCAATCAATTCACTAAAAAGAAGCACCTTAAGTTCCGAGACCTGGTCTTAGTTCCCTGTTCACGAATAGCTCGTGTTTGCCATTCATTTGATACATGTCTTATCACTTATTTATGTCCAACAAGAATAAAAACGTAACTTCTGCAAGCTATCGTTCCAAAATGATCGAAAGTTTACAAAAGGCATTCCTCTTTAATTCCAAATTTGATAAAGGAAAAGCTAACAAAGAATGGTCGAGCAAGAACGGAGTCGTGTGACCATTCTTTATCACCAAAAAGTAAACGCTAACATGGAACCCCATTATGCGAGGAATCTCATCAAGTGGAGTTCTGTAGACCCAAACCAAACACTCCTAAAAAGCTAGCAAAACTCAAGCCCTTCAGCTTTCCTCATTTTTTATCGGCCTCTGATCAAAGTTTGGAACTTCCCTTTTCGGGTTGGTTCAGAACAGAACAGTTCATCCTTACCAAATGCTGCCATTGAAGGAAGATTTCAAACTTTCTTCGGAGAATTAAGTAATGCTAATTAAGCTACACAAAATGTTTAGAGATGTCAACGTTACTTGCTATATTATAAAATGTTATCTTTCTGCACAACTCACTTTCAACTTGACAAGAGCTTCCAAAGTCAATGGTCTCTGGTTTTCCGCCCAAAAAAAAAAAAACAAAAAAAAAACAAAAGAATGATGAATGATGGATTATTCAAGGACTTAATGGCATGAAGATTGCTTATTTTCATAAATTAGTGGGTCCGAAAGGGTTAAGGTTTTCCTGTAAAGAGCATATCATGTTGTACTGCTGTAGGTGACAGAGGGAAATTGGGATTTTCTCCCGCAAATGGTGTTCCATCTCCTGTCACATATAAATTACACGTATCCTAGATTTTAGAGTTTAAAATTCTGGGATCATCTTTTAAACAATTGACATGAGGTTTTAGAAAGATTGGACAGAAAGTGAGATACCATTTGCGACAGAGATCCAGACTTGACTACGAGAGGTGGAAATGAGATATTGTACGCAACTGCGTTACGATTTGTCCACATGTACGATGGATAGGCACCATCACTCACCTCTCCTGCTCTATAAATAGATGCTATAGGATACACAATGGATCATAAGCTTAAGTGACGTTTAGTGAACTTTCCATTCAATTTGATCATATTCCAAATCATTCTGTAAACTTTCTCACTTAAGAAACATGTCTTGCTGCGGAGGAAACTGTGGTTGTGGCTCAAGCTGCAAGTGCGGCAGTGGCTGCAAGGGGTAAGCTTTCCTTTCCCCGGAAAAAAAATTTAATCACCAGTTCGCTACTTGTACATAGATATAGTTCCCCCTCTTAACTTTCGATCTTTCTTTCCGTTAGTTGATTTGAACTGAACTCTTAACTTTGATTGCAGATGTGGCATGTACCCAGACATTGAGAAGGTCACTAGCACTGCAACCATCATCGATGGGGTTGCACCAAAGATGACGTATGTGTAAATTTTCACTTTTGAGTTCTACAATATGTATGTAAATGGATATATATATATATATATATATATATGTGCATTGTTTTGCTAAGATTATAACTATTTTTACTTGGACAAACTATATTGCAGATATGCTGAAGGGTCAGAGAAGAGTTTTGGAGCTGAAGGAGGACATGCCTGCAAGTGCGGCTCAAACTGCACCTGCAACCCCTGCAACTGTTGATGGACCCGTTACAGCACCGAACACTTTAAAGCAGCAAACGACTATGTTTCATTGCGCGTTTTTTATGTTTTAAAATAAATAAGACACATGCAGCTATCTGTGCCATGATCTCTGCAGATCTCTCGCCGTAGATTTGCTTGATTTCTTTCCTAAGGCTTGGCTACTTGATTGTTGGTGTCTTAATTTGCAAAACTATTATTATGTTTGCTTTGTGGGTATTGGGAGTTTGGTGCAATTATGATGTATTTTGTGAAGAACTGGTTGACTTGTATGGGATGTATGGCATCTAATTAATACTAGCCCCTTAAGTTATGCTCTTAACGTTTATCATGATCATCCAGGTTTACTCCAGAGGCTCAAAGAGGTCTGGAATCTGGATACAGTTATTCGATTTGAAATAAATAAGAACAAGAACAAGAAACAAAAACTCACTTCCACCTAGTTGTCGGACTGGTGCAAATTTTGACCCTGAGATGTGCCCGGATCGCATGTCTAATTAACTATTATAATCGATTCCATTAGGTTACCTAGAATGGCGTCGTGCCGGATTAGTCAAACGTGGACGATCGTCCGGTAATTATTGTTCAATTTAAAAAATTAAAGGAGCTTTTCTACATACTTTTGAACTTCAATATCATCCACTTTTAACGACGACCACCACCAGAGCCTGGTAGCGTGACATTTTCAACATGGATTAGTGACCAGCAGTTCCCTTCCCGATAAAGGCATGCAAGCGCTGATACCTCTGTTTGAACGGAGACTCTTTGGAGCAATACGTCGAACACTCTCCACACCTTGGCCTGCCCATCACCTTAACTGTGGTTTCAGCTCCTGCGCCCAAGCACCCAACGTTCCATTTCTCGAAAGCTCCCAAACAAACGGTGAAGAAAAATAGGACCCAATAACTTGTGTGGGAGAATAGAGAGTCTCCTAAGAACGGAGTTGGTTGGACGGCCTTCCGGAGCTGGATGGGCGATGGATTCCCCATTCATCGAGGTTATATCTTCCATACCATCAACCGCTTGCGCAGGCGTCAGCTTAATACACATGCCCTGGAGGTCTGCTTTTCCATTTCTTGTTTGAATATTTAGTCGTTTCGATTTCCAACCATGGTGGATGCTTACAAACCGTTTGTTTAAATGCCTGACAGAAGCTTTAGTTGTTTTTGTCTAATTTGATTATTTTCTGAGTGAAGATGTCCTCAATTTCTTGTCTTTTTTATAAAATCACTAAAGCTTCCTAAGAAATTTTTACTGATTATAGGTTTAATTTTATATGAGTAAGGTCACAAAATTGATATAAAATCTCATTTGCAATCTATGCGGGTCAGGATTGTCGGTCCCATCATTTTGTGCAGTTAGTATCAATAAAATTGGTGAAATTGATGTTGAGAAATCTAAATATAACATCTTTATGGAACACAATTTAACCGGAAATTGAGACTTGTTGGTTTATGACGGTCTTGGGTACGTATCAATATTTGCAGGTGATGGAATGGGTGATTAGAGAAAGACTATACTTGCCAAAGGAACTAGACTACTCCTATTTGTTAGAGTTTACTATTAAGCTTCACGGAGTATCACAAGGTGAGAAACTCTTTTCTCGGGTGCCATCTGAGTTCCAAAAGGCAAAAGGAGTTACTTTACAACAATCTTGTAATTGCTTGCTTGGATAAAGGCATGGTACGGCTATCAAATGCATATATGAAGAAAATGAGGGAATTGGGTTATCCCATCTCGTACTTGGTTTACAATCGACTAATAATCCTCCATTCCTCCCCTGGCCGGAAAAAATCCATTCAGAAAATACTCATGCTGATGAAGGCTGATAAGGTGCCTCGACATGTCTCTACTTATAACATACTGCTGAAAATGGAAGCTAACCAACACAACATTGAAGGGCTAGTTAAGGTGTTTGGTGACATGAAGCATGCCGGTGTAGCCAAATGAGAGATCTTACTGCATATTAGCCACTGCACATGGGGTTGCTACACGGCATGTGAGGCATATGTTGAAGCTATAAAGAAGTGTATGACGGGAAAACTGGTCAACTCTTGACATCCTTCTTATATTGTATGGGTATTTGGGGAAGCGGAAGGAGCTGGAAAAAATTTGTACTGTGCTAGAACAACCTCAGTCAATCTAAGAGCTTTGTGCTGGCAATTGAAGCATATGGGAAAGTTGGAGATTTAACTCGAGCAGAAGAGCTTTGGCTGGAAATGAAATCAAAAGGCTCAGTTCAATTCAATAATATCTGTTTATTGCAGACAGAGTCTTATTACTAAAGCAACTGTGCTGTATAAAGAGATGGAGAAACATGAATGCACAACTTTTAGACATCTGGCTCTCGGTTGCATGAAAGCAGGGTTAGTGAAGGAAGCCAGAAAACTTTGGAATTGGGGATGGATCTGACAACAAGCTGCAGTGTCAGAAGATCAACTCCATGGCTGGAGACTACCCTTTCGATAGTTGAAATTTTCGCAGAAATGGGTGACGTCGAGAATGCTGAAGCTGTTTGAAGATTTGAAGAAAGCAAATTATTCTAGGTATACCTTGCAAAACCTTGATTAAGGCTTATGTAAAGGCCAATATTTATGATCCTAATCTTCTGAAAAGGATGGTTCTTGGAGGGGCAAGGCCAGATTCCGAAACTTATAGCCTGTTGAACTCCAGAAACAGTTTCGGACCTAATTTAAGTACTTTTGATCAACTTATTGAATTTCTGGACACCACGGGTCAGTTTAGTTTCTAGATTTTGCAACTGGATCCAATAAAAACGAGTAGATAGAGCTAATGTAGAGGATCGCCTGCAATCGAGGGATTAACGATTTCATTATACTAGGACTCAACCGATTTGCTGTGAGCTTTGTGACAGTCGATAAAATGCTGTAGAAATTTGTTTATCAAACTTATTTCTGTTCATTGGCAGTTTTGAGTCCCCTTGCACCTCTTCTTTGAAAATGTTGGGGAAGTCAGAATTTTTCATGGTTCTATAATTTTGCTATAGAGCAAACGAAAATGAACAAATCATGGATGAAAGATTTTGACTGGATGCTCCTCCCCTGTTCCAATAGGTCAGGGTTTTGAGTCACAATCCTCATTTTTAAAAAAATCAAAGATTACCAGAGAATATCACAGGATAACAAACTTGCTGCAATTAACTAGAAGACTGCTTGCTGTCCATGGTCTGATATTGCAAGTTAAAACTTCCACAAACTGATACATTCCCAGTCGCAAGTTATTCAACTGACATAATGGCTCGTTTCTACAATCTGACGTATTTCTTAATAGCATGAATTAGCATAGACTTGAAACGAAAGACAATTTAGGTCAGGTAGTTGAGGAACTCTGCAGCAGTTGCAACTGCACCTCCGGTGATCGCATCCATTACAATTTTATCTCTGTTGTTGCTGCTTGCTGCAGATAAAACTGCCCCAGTAAGTGCTCCCCCAATCATTGCATTCTTCTGCACATAAGCATGGAGAGCGAGTACAATCAGGCTACCGACTAATATGCCACTTGAGCATACAGAGTAAAAAAGAATAACAAAAGACTATAGTTTCTCCATTGTACTATGAGGAGGCTTAACCATGATACAATAAATACAGTTTTAATCAAAATTACCCAGTCTCTAGTGCCTCGGATTCTCTCGACTCCAAACTCCATTCCAACATATACTCCAGCTACTGTTCCTGTAGGAGTAATTAAAAAACTGTTACATTGATTCCTTCATTTCCTAAGCATAAGAGGTTGAAAGTATGTAACAAGTATCTTTTGCGTCATTGAACTTACCCCAATATACGCCTTCTTTACACATTTTCGTTAACTGCAACAAGATGACTATTAGTATTAATTTAACTTGCCCTCATATATATCAAACAAAACATGAGAAAGAGTAATGGGAGGTTGTTTTTAAGTTGGAATTGATTGGAACACTAGTGCATAATACAAAATCTTCATAATCCTGATGGAGTGGAATCTCAACAGAGAGAAAAATCTTCATAAACAACAATACTTTCCAATTTGGCAGCAGTGGATTAGAGACAGAAAATGACGCCTTCATTTTCTCGAGGGGTTAAACAGACCTCATCTTGGACAACAATTTAGACAGATCACATACCTCTGATGATATTGTCATAATAAAACGATTATACCAGTGATTTTAATTAAAATTTGAATAAACTATGCTTTTGGTTACTAAACTATTTTTTGAAATTGGTCCTTCAATTACCAATTTGGAGAACTATGTCACTCAATTTTAGTTTTCTTTGAAATAGGTCATTCTCATCAAAATTCATCCAAACAAGCTAACAATTAAGGATGAAAACGAAACCTTACAAAATAATATGATACTTTGGATATAACAAAAGGTGTTGGCCTAAAATAAAATTTTGTTATATATAAAATTTAATAAAATAAAAGAAATGCATGCCTCATAATTAAAAAAATGGTTTAAAAGATGTTTTTTTACTTTTACTGTAAAATAAAACGGAATCTTCAAGATCCAAAATAATTCATCATTGCTTTATAATGTATTAATAATTTTCGCTGGATAAAAGATACAATATGAAATAAATGTTCGCACCAAGTTAATAGAAAAATACTTGAGAAATAAATTTGAAGTGATCAAATTTAAAAAAATATTTCTTCAAAACACTTACAGAAAATTACAAACTTTCATCATTTACTAAACGCGATACCATGACCTTTTGCTATATACAAAGTATATCACTTTATTTTTTAAAATTTTGTTTTCATCCTTGAGTGTTATCTTTTTTGGATGAGTTTTGACTAGAGTGGCCTATTTTAAAAAAATTAAAAACTAAAGTTGAGTGATCTATTTCTCAAAATTGGCAGTTAAGTGACCAATTCCAAATATCGTGTAAAGTTCAGTGAACAAAAGCATAGTTTATCCATTAAAATTTGATACCAATATTTCACTCCAATCGAGTGATTTAAAAGGTCAAACATTTAGAGACACATTAGTACCCTTATGTCATCTTTGCTTGGCCAAAAAGGGACAGACAAATGAATGGAGGGAGTAGTGCTAGTCGCTGATGTTTACCTAGTTTAAGATGGCCCAAGACAGGATGCCATAGAATGTAGAAGAGTTATGAGAAACTTGTAATACCCTAGCGAAAGTTGGGAAAACACCATTTAATAAAATTATACAGCAATTTCAGAATTAACACTTTCACAAATTGCAGCAATTACAGAGCATTTTGTTTCTCAACAAGAAAGGGGTTTCCTGATCTAGTTGGCGGCACATCCAAATGGTAGTGTATTGCGCTGTCGACATAATGGCATTAACACACATCCGATACCCATTAAGAGGGCCCGATAAGGGTACATAGTGCACTTTGAGGAGCTCATGGAATGTAGATCATGAGATTTTCTTTGGAATGGATATGGCTACAAGTGCAAATAGTGGAGTCCCCTTGGAGTGATTGTGGAAACGGGGCCATATCTCTTACATGGACAGAGAAATGTTCAAAAGCTACAACTGCTTGAGCTATACTCAGGTTATTGGCTTATTGATATATGGAAGAAACCCTATAGAATTACGCCTGGAATGGATTTCGGAATTGGGAATTTCTTTCCATAATTGGAGGAGCACATCTTAGCCAAGCTTCACATATTTCAGCTAGATATAGCTATTAGCACTAAAAACATTTGTACTAGATAGGTACCATGTCCAAAGCAATGACAAAATATGGATGCCAAGGCAAGTTATCTCATGCTGGATGCTAGTCATGGAGGTTATACTAGGGACAACATAGATCTACATTATGGAAAATTCATGCATGGACATGGGCACTTATGCAAACTAAAAGTGATATAAAGAGATCTCACCGAATGCTGAAAATTGTTCTTTGATACACTTCCTGCAAAATGAGGATCCACAAAAGAACATTTGAATGCGCGGGCTAATTAAAAGAAACATATATCTAAAAGTACATAAGCAGTAAAGAAACAACAATACAGATATAGATGAACACGTGAAAAAGATATAGATGAGATGATCGTGGAAAGTTCAAAGAGAGCAAGTGACCAAGCACTCCTCAGATCCCTCCCTTGGAAAGGACAAGCAGTCAAAACTTCATTTAAGGAAATTTCGCGACAGATAACCACGTGAGATCAATATATAGATTATTCTTAAGCTTGTAGTGCATTCTCAATGGAAAAAGAGCATCAACAGTTCATACGAAACCTAGTAGTGCAAACACAGAAACCCAGACATTTTGCAATGGCGGTGGGAAGGGGGAACGGAAGTTCATCACCAGTTACAAATTATCTTAGTTTCTCTGAGCCTAATAGTTTTAAATATAAACGTTTCCAACTACGTCCATGAGTTTCTTCAAAACAATGAAATCTTTGTTAAATTTAATCACACAAATCTAATCTTTAGAATCAGTTTCTATAATTTAAATATGTATAATTTGTATATTGACCCTCCCAAACACTAATTTTTCGATCCGCCACCGCGCGCATCCATGTCAAGGGAGATATAGTTAACACACAAAATGCCTTACATGTTCCATTTATGTACATAATAAATCAGGATATGGCTAATAAGGAATGTTAACTAGTATCCCAAAAAGGTACTTGGAAGACTTAACAATGACAACAGTGTAATGTATTGATGCTCAATTTTAATCGTAAGCCAGGGTTTTCATCAAGATGGCTCTTAATCATTATCACCTCGGTCCCAAACAATGTAACATTACTTTTTTTTTGTCTTCTTCAAAAAAATTTCTGGCCCAAAAATAAGTGGTTGTTAAGTTACTAGATAAATTCACCGCTACAACTTAGCTTGCCACTAGAGGCGATTACGCATATGAGCCACTAATTTTTCTTCTATTAAAATGCTACATATTGAGAATTAAGGTAAGTATTAAATGATGTACTGTATATAACTAGTATTTGGAGTGAGCGACGAAGTATATACAGTACTCCCTCCGTCCCGAAATGAGTGTATCAAAATTTTGACATGACACCCATCTTGGGACGGAGGGAGTACAACATATCAATGCTTTATATTCATGGAACAAGTAACTTGATGATGAATAGTTACAAAGAGAAGAAATAAAGAAGGGGACGAATAAAATTGGACCTCGTTTGACAACGTGATAAGTTTCCTCGGCAGCAGTTTTGGCCACAGCTACCTGCAATCAATGGCAACATTCTCAATACTACAATGGGGAATTAATGCAAAATTTTTGAGAAACCCATGAAAATTATAAGGATCTTATTAATACAAAGGGTAGTAGTAGTACTGGTACGTACAGAGTAGCTGTAGAAATTGAATTTAAATGGAAATGGAGAAGAGATGGGGGAGGGGGGGTTCCGGTACGGTACGGTAGTTAAGAAAAGGGAGTACTTACAGAGCCGATCTTGAGGAAGCCATCGACGGTTTGATTGAGGAAGGGATTACCCATGTCAACTATCACATCCACCTTGGGCGACGACATCAATGACCCTGCTGCAAATCTACTCCGTGGCATCCCCTCCCTCTCTTCTCTCTCTCCCTCACACAAGTTCACACTGAAACACACAGTTGGGAACACGGAGAGAGATGAACCAGCAGCGCACACAGTCGCAGTCAGAGAAGAGGAGAGGACTGAGGAGAGTCTCTACTCTTCTTATCTGTTTGTTTCACCGTCGATTGTTTTTCGCGTCTCAGTTAGGTGGGGCCCGGGGGGAATGGATGGTCATTGTGGGCAGGGCCGAGGAAAAAAAAAAGTAAAATCCAACCTACCGAACCAAAGTGACTAAATTCAGCGAAAAAAAAATCGAATTAATGTATTGATTTGATTTCGATTTTTAGAACTATCAAAATCGAGAATATTAATGTGATTGTACTTTAACCGTAATATTATATTTTTTAAACTGAACTAAACTAAAATAATATTACTATTATATAATTAATTTTTTTACTTAATTAATTATTTATATACACTTATATTATTAATATATTTATAATTTATAATATTGAGTATTATATTTATATAAATTTCACTCTTTTCCTTTTATTTTCGATTTTTTCTCATTCAACTTTCATAATAGAGAATTATGTTCAATTAAATTTTATAAATTGAATCATAAAATTTTTCTTTTTTCTGTTTAAAAATCTCTACTCTATAAATTTGTTCTATCACCTATTAAAATTTAAGAATTACATAAATTCTTTTTGAAAATCAAAATTATATAAAAATCGAACCGAAAAATTTAAATCGAAGAATCAATTTTTTATATTTTTGAATTAATTTTAGTTTTAAAAAATAATAAAATTGAACTATTGATTTAATTGTAAATTTAATCAAAAGTAACCAAAACTAAATCAAACTGAATCATGATTATCCCTAATCATGGGGCTTTCTTCTACTTGTTTGATTGAAAAAGAGTGGCACTTTTGGAAAGTAGAAGCTAAACCACCACCACCAGCTTGCGCCACATGGACGTGCCCATGTGATGAGTCCGGTTCTAGTCCATTTCTCCTTGACGTAGACCTCAAATTTCCTCACCGTGCCGGATCACAAGTCACATATTGTGAAATATGAAAATATGAAATATCTCTTTTATAAATGAGAGCAGTAGGTCTCACAACAAGTGAACAGTTACTCTCAAATGAATAGTAAAATAACACAATTCCCAAAAAGGTGAGACTCACGACAAGACTATTATTTTGACGTACTCTACAACCTCAATCTTTTTGTCTTTCCTGCAACAATCTGCCTCTATTTAATTGGTTTCTTTCCATTGCCTCAACACTGAACAAACTCAAAAAAAAAAAAAAAAAAAAAAAATTTAATTAATAATAATAATTACACCATTTTAATTTTTAAATGAACATAAACCAAAAATATCAATAAAAAAAAAAAAAAAAAAAAAAAAAAAAAAAAAAAAAAAAAAAAACTTGAATTCATATTCATCATTACACCATTTTACTGTTTAACTGCACATAAGCCAAGAATC
>JAOWAN010000049.1:12780872-12796147 GCA_028566635.1 Lobelia cardinalis
AAGTGTGGGACCAATGAGAGAGAAAAATCAGAAATCAGAAATCATGGGTGAAAATCAGGCACAAGAACACACCCTTATAATCTATCGGTCTAAAAGAATCGGGCGTACGAGTAACATAGTTAAAACTAGACCCAAAATAATATGTAAATATTTTAGATCCGTTGAAATGAATTATAATTCAATAAATAATATATTCTAACTTATTATAAAGTGTGATCATATACATTCTATTTTATTTAATAAGCTTCGATCATTTTAACCCATTAATTTAAATGGGTTCGAATGGGTTATCAATATCAACTCA
Organism: Lobelia cardinalis; assembly: GCA_028566635.1. NCBI lineage: Eukaryota > Viridiplantae > Streptophyta > Magnoliopsida > Asterales > Campanulaceae > Lobelia > Lobelia cardinalis. The sequence goes on from JAOWAN010000049.1 coordinate 12,781,177, forward strand.
TCTCAACCCGTTTAAAAAAACACGGTACTCCTCTCCCTCTGTTACCCCGACTTGTTCACCCCCTCCCCCTCCGTCGCCAGTCGCCTCCCTCTCCACCGGATGTTCACTGCCACTGCCGTCATTTCCATCGGTGCACCACCACAATCACTTTCATCCGCGGCCCAACACCCCATCCTCCTCCTCCTCCACCGCCGTTCCCAGGTCATTTTAGAGCTTAATCCGAAAACTCTACACGCCCTTCCAATCGGTAAAATTTTTACAAAAAATTCCCCAAATTTTTTGATATTTATTGCATTTTCTTGATCTAGGGTTTCTTTTTCACCTCTTCCCTTCATTCCGGGATAGTAGCATTGCATTTCATTCAGTCCTTCATAATAAGTGATGGGATGCTTTTCTTGCTGAAAGAATGTGCGAACATTTGTTATTTCATATTGGTCCATTTTCAGTTACCTTACCTATGGACTGGTCTTTCTGGATTATTTTTCTGTTTAATTAGCCCAAGTCATACCAATAAAACACTTGTATATATAAAGGGTCTGTATTTTCTGTTAAACATGGAAAACAATGTTGTAAAATACTAACATAACCATCCAACATTAGAGAGTATGGACAATCTTTGTCTTACTATATAAACTTCCTGTACTGGGACAGTCTAGGAAACAGTTATCATTCTTTCCTTCATAGTAAGTGATGGGTTGCTTTTCTTGCTTATTAATGAATCACAGGATTGGATTTGTCTAGAACGTTGGGGACAGCTCTTTGAATCTTAATTGATAATTGTGAGGTAATTCTTCATTTCTTAGGTTGTTGTTCGTAGGTTGTTGTCAATTCATGTGATTTTCTTCTATTAGCAATTAAGTGATAGTACTATTTGACTGTTGCCCTGTTTGTTTGTGGGGAATTTAGTTTTAATTTTATTTTGGGGAGTTTTGTTTTAATTTAATTTTATCTGCAATCAACCACTAGTATTTGACTTGGTTTTCCCTGTTTGTTTGCTAAGGAACTGCGGAAATAAATCTTATTAGAGGTTAAGTTGGCAATTTACATTTTCTACGTTGTTTGAATTCTTTCTCTGATCAGGCATTATTATAGGACTATGAGTTTTAAATTGTAGAGCAAAACAACCTACAAGATCTGATCACCGTACAACATTACATTCCACATGTGTCCAATCAACAGCTCTCAGTAGTGGGAACGAAGTAACTGAAAAAAATGATGGGGCTATACCCAACCCCAAAAACTAGCTTTAGAATATTCATATATATTAACATAGTGTTTACCCCAATGTGTGTCTTTACATATAAGTTAGTTAGCTATTTCCTTTACTCCTTTTCTAAGGTAAGGTCACGAACAGGCGGAAAGAGCCATTCCTGATAAGTTAATTGACCCGACCCTATCCTATTGCTATCCGCCCCTTAAGATGCTTTCACGCTTCTTGTAGCAGTTGTGCCCATCACAATGCAGACAGAACATAGACCCAAGCACAACATGGCAACGGTACGAAAGAAAACCTTTTTCAAACTAAAATTCTAGAGAATAACAGTCAAGTATGGTCTTTCTCTAATCACCTATTCCATCACCTGCTAATATTGATACGTACCCAAGACGTTATAAACTCATTTTCCACTTAAATTAGTTCCATAAAAATGTTTTATTTAGATTTCTCAACATCAATTTGATGTTGATACTAACTGCATTTTTAAAATCCTAACATTGCTAAAACTAGAAAATAGATGCATAAAATGATAGGACTGAAAATTCTGACCCCCCAAATGGGATTTTACACCAATTTTGTGAGTTGTGACCTTACTTATATAAAATTAAACCTAAAATCAGTAACAACCTAGCGGGAATCTTAGTGATCGTATATAAAAGACAAGAAATGAGCACATCTTCACTCCAAAAATGATCAATAAGACACAAAACAATGAGAAAGCTTCCGTGAAGCATTTAAACAAACAACTTGTAAGCATGCACATTGGTTGAAATCGAAACGACTAAATTTTCAAACAAGAAATAGAAAAGCAGACCATCCGGTAAACTGGCGCCCGCTTAAACGGTTGATGGTGGGGAAGACATCACCTCGATGAATGGGGAATCCATCGCCCATCCAGCTCAGGCTGACCCAACCAACTCTGTTCTCGAGAGACTGCCAAGGTGTGGAGATTGTTCGACGTATTGCTCCAAAGAAGCTATTTTCAAACAGAGGTATCAGCGCTTGCATGCCTTTGTTGGGAAGGGAATGCTGGTCGTTAATCCTTGTTGCAGTACACAAGCAAAATATCACACTACGAGGCGCTGGTTGTGGTCCTAGTTAAAAGTGGAGGATATTGAAGTTTAAAAGTATGTGGAAAAAGCTCCTTTAAAATTTTAAATTGAACAATAATTATCGGACGATCTTTCACATTTGACTAATCATGTAAGACGCCACTCTACTAACCTTATGGAATCAATTATTATGGTTAATTACGCATGCAAACAGTACATCGAGGGTCAAAATTGGTCTAAAGCACCTAGGCAACCTCAATACCTTCAAGTCATAGCCTGTATGACACTATGACTCTGATTCCCCAGCATTGACAAGCATCCGAAGACCACCTTTTAGCTCAGCAACCCCTTCCTCTAAAACTGCACACATGGGAAAAATAGGAACACCAGACACCCTTCTTTTTAATTCTTCACAAACTTCTTCGGCCCCTTCCCCGTCAATCTTATTTGCCGCAACCAAGGTCGGCCGATCTGTCAACCCGTTCCGATCAAACTCGAGCTCCAAAAGTAGATCTTGCAGTTGTTCCCACTGTGGGATTCCTTTCCTACCGTCCAATGCTGCAGCCAGGTCTACCACGTAGGCAAGTACTTTTGTGCCCTTGATATGGCGCAGGAACGCATGTCCAAGCCCACGGTTTTCATGGGCTCCTCTTATAAGTCCAGGAATATCAGCCACTGTGATTGAGAAGTGGCAAACCGACGTTGACCCGTGTGCAGTTTTAGAGGAAGGGGTTGCTGAGCTAAAAGCTGGTCTTCGGATGCTTGTCAGTGCTGGGGAAGGGGTGTCATACAAGCTATGTCTTGATGGTATTGAGGTTGATATTCAGATGCTTGTCAGTGCTGGGGAATCCGAGTCATACAGGCTATGTCTTGGACTCTTGATGGTATTGAGGTTGACTAGGTTGTTACTGATACTATGTTTTCTGAGAGATTTTACTTTGTGGAGGAAGTTCTGTAAGCTTGGTGGAAAATAAGAGAATTTCAGTTTCTGTGGGCAGAATGAGTACTGTAATCACAAGCCCCACGGTAGATGAGGTGTGATGCGTCTGACCGCATGGTTACAACAAGATATGTTATGGAAAATCATTTTCCGGACTTCACATTTTGTCCGATCAAGGTGATACCGGTACTCCATTTAATTTAAAATTTCTTTTCTTCTTTTTATTTCTTTTTACTTAATATTTGTTTAACCACATCGGTGAGTAGATAGGCTACACAAGCTCTCCTATCCCCAGGAGACTGGAACCTATGATTATTTATTAGGTAGGATGAATTCATATCCACTTGGCCGTCCTTCTGCTGGGCTTAAAAGAGTTTTATACATGATAAGATTGGGGTTTGAATTATAACCCATTCTTGAACGCAATGGTTTCATTTATTCTGCCGTATGTATATCTTCAGTTGAAACTTTCCGTTTCACTCATTTCTCTATTACTCTAAGAAGAAAAAGCACTATAGCTGTGATATATAGGTAGTGCTTTTTCTCACACAGATGTTGAGTATTGCGGTATGAAGGGCGTTCTTTTAAGCAGTTCTGTCCAGCGTCAACAGAGGATGCTGCTACTCACAACATCTTTTGGTGGGAAGTGATTGAGCTAAACTATCCACTCTGCAATATTTTGTTTATATGAACTTCTTGAGGGTATACTGGCTCTGAGACGAAAAGAGAGAACTGGTAATTTATATGTTTCCAGTATTGGTCCAACCTTCCTCCCATTTGGGAAGGAAGATAGCCATATGCCCGCACAGAAAGCACATCCATTCTTTTCTTCCTCCCTCCACCTTCCCGCCCCCAACACACACATACACACTGACTTTCCATTTTTTGCAATTTGGAAATCCCTTGATCCTTCCAATTTCTACCTCTTGGTTCCATTCTTCCACTTTCTCACTCTTCCAAACATGGCAATTTACCACCTTTACGGACAAGTTTGTTTCAGAGAAATGAGCAATCAAGCTGTTCCAATTGAAAGTACATGATTGGACCATCCACCTGTTATCTTCTAGTCAGCAATTGACTATTTCAAACCTATATTTTTGGAGGGATAGATACACTAACTCACTAGCAAAGCTAACACTCCTACTAACTCCTCCACCTTAGACCAACCAAAGAAGCTAATTTGTGTAACATGTTAAATGCTTCTTCTTGCCCGTTTGTGACATTTCAAGTAGAAACTGATTGCGACAGCATTGGCCTTTGGTAAAAAAGAAAGCAGATGCCGTATTAATTCGCTTTCTCCTCTGTATAAAAAATCATTAAAGAACAAACTATATTTGGTGAAGCTTGTTTTCTTTAATCAAAAGTCCCTTTCCATCACTTGTCGAGATCTTATTCACACGACAATTTTCTTATCAACAAGCACACTAATATAAGATGGAAAATGTTTAGATTACTAAGAGAAGAACACGTTACTCAAACCCTCTTAGTGGGAAATCATATTTGATCTTCTTTGGTACATCAAGTACTTTAAGAAATTAATTAGATTCCGGATCTTAAATGTCACTTACTTCGTGGAGAACTTATATCAAAGATTCGGTTGTAATGTGAAAATTAGAGGAGGAGGAATCAATAAAAGATTTGTATATTCTATATAATCGATCTGTACACGTGTATGGTGGATTACCAAGCAAAATCTGCTCTCCTGCACTATAAATAGAAGCAAATGGTCTGCCAAAGAATTCAAAGTAGTTTTAGTGTCTTTGTGAAATACATCATCTAGTCATAACAGTCTCTTTGATATTCTTATTTTAAGAAACATGTCAAGCTGTGGAGGAAACTGTGGTTGTGGTTCTGACTGCAAATGTAGCAGCAGCTGCAAAGGGTAAATCTATCTAACTTACAAGGGAAAATAGCTCAATTTGTGTACGAACTAGAAAGACGGATAAAATATACTGATTTATATCTTGTCTTCTCTTTTTCTTTTGGGTTAAAAGATTTATATCTTGTCATGGTCAAGAATGGCTAATCAATGTAAAACTAAGTTACCTTTCAAATAGTTTGGTACATTATTTTTCTTATGATTTCTTGATAAGAGTTCTTTCTTACCTTGCAGATGCGGGATGTACCCGTTGTAAGACTGGTGACCGATTTGGATGTACCGTTTGCATGCGTAATTAACTATTATAATTGATTCCATTAGGTTACCTAGAGTGGGTCGAGGATCTGTCAAACGTGAAAGATCGTCCGGTAATTATTGTTCATTTTCCTTGTGTACTGCAACATGTATTAGCGACCAGCGGTCCCTTCCCAACAAAGGCATGCAAGCACTGATACCTCCGTTTGAACGCAGCTTCTTTGGAGCAATACGTCGAACACTCTCCACACCTTGGCCTGCCCATCACCTTAATTATGGTTTCCGCTACTGCGCTGAAGCACCCAGCGTTCCATTTCCCGAAAGCTCCCAAACAAGCGAAGAGGGTGAAGAAAAAGAGGAACCCAATAACTTATGCGGAAGAATAGAGAGTCTCCCGAGAACGGAGTTGGTTGGGTCGGCCTTCCGGAGCTGGATGGGCGATGGATTCCCCATTCATCGAGGTGATATCTTCCATACCATAAACCGTTTGCGCAGACGTCAGCTTAATAAACGTGCCCTGGAGGTCTGCTTTTCTTTTTCTTGTTTGAATATTTAGTCGTTTCCATTTTCAACCAATGTGAATGCTTACAACCTGTTTGTTTAAATGTCAACAGAAGCTTTTTAGTTTTTGTGTGTCTAATTTGATCATTTTTTGAGTGAGATGTACTCAATTTCTTATCTTTTTTATAACATCACTAAGCTTCCTACTAAGTTGTTACCGGTTACAGGTTTAACTTTATATGAGTCACAAAATTGATGTAAAATCCCATTTGCAATCTATGGGGGGACAGAATTGTCAGTCCCATCATTTTCATCTATTTTCTAGTTTTAGACTCTCTAATATTTTAGAAATGTAGTTAGTATCAATAAAACTGGTCAAATTGATGTCGAGAAATCTAATTAAAACATTTTTATGGAACACAATTTAAGTTGAAAATGAGACTTTTGGTGGTTTATAATGTCTTGGGTACATATCAATATTGGCAGGTGATGGAATGGGTGATTAGAGAAAGACCATACTTGCCAAAGGAACTAGACTACTCCTATCTGTTGGAGTTTACTACTAAGCTTCATGGAGTATCACAAGGTGAGAAACTCTTCTCTCGGGTGCCGTCTGAGTTCCAAAAGGAGTTACTTTACAACAATCTTGTAATTGCTTGCTTGGATAAAGGCATGATACGGCTATCAAATGCATACATGAAGAAAATGAGGGAATTGGGTCTTCCCATCTCATACTTGGTTTACAACCGACTCATAATCCTCCATTCCTCCCCTGGCCGGAAAAAATCCATTCAGAAAATACTCATGCAGATGAAGGCTGATAAGGTGCCTCGACATGTCTCTACTTATAACATACTGCTGAAAATGGAAGCTAACCAACACAACATTGAAGGGCTGGTTAAGGTATTTGGTGACATGAAGCATGCCAATGTTGAGCCAAACGAGATATCTTACTGCATATTAGCCACTGCACATGGGGTTGCTAGATTGTACACGGCATGTGAGGCATATGTTGAAGCTATAAAGAAGTGTATGACAGGGAAAAACTGGTCAACTCTTGACATCCTTCTTATATTGTATGGGTATTTGGGGAAGCAGAAGGAGCTGGAAAAAATTTGGAGTACTGTGCTAGAACAACCTCAAGTCAAATCTAAGAGCTTTGTTCTGGCAATTGAAGCGTACGGGAAAGTTGGAGATTTAACTCAAGCAGAAGAGCTTTGGTTAGAAATGAAATCAAAAGTAGGACTGAAATCAACTGAGCAGTTCAATTCACTAATATCTGTTTATTGCAGACATAGTCTTATTACTAAAGCAACTGGGCTGTATAAAGAGATGGAGAAACATGAATGCAAAGCAAATGCCATAACTTTTAGACATCTGGCTCTCGGTTGCATGAAAGCAGGGTTAGTGAAGGAAGCTCAGAAAACTTTGGAATTGGGGATGGATCTGACAACAAGCAGCAGTGTCAGAAGATCAACCCCATGGCTGGAGACTACCCTTTCGATAGTTGAAATGTTTGCAGAAATGGGTGACGTAGAGAATGCTGAAAAGCTGTTTGAAGATTTGAAGAAAGCAAATTATTCTAGGTATACCTTTACTTACAACACCTTGATTAAGGCTTATGTGAAGGCCAAGATTTATGATCCTAATCTTCTGAAAAGGATGATTCTGGGAGGGGCAAGGCCAGATTCTGAAACTTATAGCCTGTTGAAACTCCAGGAACAGTTTCGAACCTAATTTAAGTACTATTTTGATCAACTTATTGAATTTCTGGACACACGGGTCAGTTTAGTTTCTTGATTTTGTAACTGGATCCGATAAAAACAAGTAGATAGAGCTAATGTAGAGGATCGCCTGCAATCGAGGGATTAACGGTTTCATTATACTAGGAGTCGACCGATTTGCTGGCAGCTTTGTGGCAGGCGATAAAATGCTGTAGAAATTTGTTAATCAAACTTATATTTCTATTCATTGGCGGTTTTGAGTACCCTTTGCACCTCGTCTTTGAAGATGTTGGGGAAGTCAGAATTTTTCATGGTTCTATAATTTTGCTATAGAGCAAAAGTAGGTTGATTATAAACCTCTGAAAAACCTATATGCTTGATCAGATGCTCAGTACCCCACCAATGGAATTATACCACATCAGCTTGGTAAATCCCAATAAAGAAAGACAAATTTGCTGGGTGTCGAGTGATTTTGAATTGAGAGTGATTTGGGGAAATCCCGTTAATTTAGGGATTCATTAAAATTTGAAAAAAGAGTGTGGGTTATATTAATATTTGAAAAAACACGCTCCATATACACGCTCTTTTTTCGAAATTTTATGAATCACTGAATTAACAGGATTTCCTCAAATTACTCTCAATTCAAAATCGCTTGACACCCGATCGTCATCCCCAACAAATTTAAACGTCCTCTACTCCAAAAATTCCGGACCATCCCCGCCCCCGCTGTAGCAATCGATCCCTCACTTCCCATGCTTGCACTTCCCCACCATCCGCCGCCTCTTCTCAATCTTTCTTCAATCCAAAAATCGCAGGTATGTATTCTGGGAATTCCATATAATCGGAACTACTACTCAATCCTCCTCCTCTTCCTCCAGCTTCTTCGATCGCGACCACGTCTACCCCACCTTCCTCGGCGTCAGCACCGTCCGGAGCCGCATTACCGTCAAGTCCAACTCCAAATCGCAGCAGCGACGTGACATTGCCTTGTCTCCGCCGCAGCAAGTGAAACAGTCGAGCGCAGAACTTTTCCGTGGAAAGGAGTCACGAGAACCGGTCGGACTAACTTATTTTCTCTCTCCAACATTGAAGTAAATGACCACAATTTAACTTTCAATGCTGGAACACAATTTTATTTGAAATGCTGGAATTTTGGAAGTGTTCAGATCACTCAAACGTGAACATTAAGCATCGACGAAATAAACACTTTCAACCTTCCAACAAACCAGTTTATAACATATCGATTTTTCAAACTGAACATCATGTTATGAGCAAATGAATCCAACGTTGAAGTAAATAAACATAATTTAATTTTCAATGCTGAAATTTTTGAAGTGTTCAGATGAATCAAAAATATAAGGATGAAATGAATTTTATTTTCAATTTCAATGCTGGAATTTTGGAAGTGTTCAGATGAATCAAATGTATAAGCAATTGAACATTAAGCACCGATGAAATGAATACTTCTAACCTTCCAACAAACTAATTTATAACATATTGATTTCTCAAATTGAACATCATGGTATGAGCAAATGAACACAATTTAATTTTCAATGCTGGAATACATATTTGGAATACATATTTGTGATTATTTCATCATTAATTTCAATCCTAATTATATGGAATCCCTGATTATATAGAATTTCTAAAATACATACATGCGATTTGGAAGTTTGAATTAGTATCCTAAATTAAAGGGATGATAAAATCTATTTTTCCTGCTCTTTTCTTTGTCTCACACGCCTAATTTGGGTGTGCAACCCAATTGCCATAGAGGCCGTATATGGAGTACATATGCGCTCAGTATAATTTGCGGACTTGTTCGCCAATTAATTTTTGTATTAATTTATACATATAAAAATTAGTTTAACGTATTTTGCGTACTTGTGTAAGCTTTTGATGTTTACAAACGCTAACACCACAGCCCAAACATGACCAAGTCTCAACTATATTTATATTTAGAAGATAATCCCTTGGACGGGGATGTACATAAACGTCTAAACATTTTGAATTATTGAAGGAACAATAGTCTTCAATTTCTCGAGTTTTCTATAATGACATGTGATATATTAAATGTTCCAATAACTTTAGTGGTCTCATTATCCCCCTTTAGTATTGGGGGGCAAATTTATGGAAAGCATCGTAACTCACTCTTGCCATCAATCGCTCGCTGAGGTCTTGTTGTGTACTCGAGACTGGTCGAATGATACGGTGCCATCATTCGAACTAGATATGAATCTAGTTCGAATCAATCGTAACGCGAATTAGATATTAATTTGACAATCTTTTTCTATTTTGAACTGCAGCGGTTAAATTTGATTCAGAAAAAGAAATGAATGAATCGCTTGTGGTGGAATAAGTACTCTATTGCTTCGTGCTCATGGTTGGAGTAAAAACTGTTTGTTGTGTAATCTCTCTCTCTCCCTCCCTCTTCCCTTTTTGTTTCTTCTCTGAGCCTGGTGTTACAAAAGCACTGGTGTTGCTTCCTGTTGCTGCTGGTTTGTTCAACTTAAATGATACTTAGTATGAGCTATTTAATAATCAATTTTATGATATGGGGCCTGCTCTTCCTAGCCGGTTTGGGCAATTTGACAAATTGCAGTTGATTTGGAAATTGCGTAAATACTAACGTTTCAACGTCACATCTTTGTGTGTTAGAATATATTGCATTGTTTATAAGTTATAACGGATCAAAAGTAGTTGTTTTAGCTTGATATTTTTAAGAGCTTCGGTGCTCTTTATTGTACTGAATTTCCTTAAAGATATACGGAATGCTGGCTGGCTGGCTTTTTTACTAGTGTTAGGTGTTACTGATATGAACATGAATTGAGTTATATGCTTAAACTACATGACAAGGTTGCTGGTTTTGAATAAAAGTAAATATGCTCTGTTTGCTAGGTAGGAAGAAGGTATACCTTGCTTGATTCTACTTGTTTTGGAGTTGATGGAATGAGTCTGTATATTTATTGATGTTGCCTTTTGGTGGTTGCAGGCATGAAGCTGAATTATTGGAAATGCGCAGCCCTACCATTTGATTCTTTTGATTGTGAAATGAAAATTTTATTAACATTCAGGAATAGTCTATAGTTATTGTGTTCACCTTGTTTTAGATTTAGAGATGCGCAGTTTGGCAGCATTTTGAACCATCAATTATGACCATATCCATATTGGCAGCATTTGAACCATCAATTGTGATCATAATATCCATATCCACATTGAGTTAATGTAAGCTTACATTATTAAAATTACACTTTGCAAAGATCTTCAAGGATCATATGCTTCTTTCGATTGGTCAACCCGGTGCTCTTTCTTTGGATTTTTCGAATGTATCGAGTACATGAATTTGATATCATTGTTGAAATTTATGTTAGTTTTATTTCAAAATATGCTAATTTGTGGCTTTGCTTTAACTCTGTTAATGTTCTCTACCCACTTGAACTTGGTAAGTATTGTTATTTCCGGCACCTTCCATGTTTTTCTTCGTGTTATCCTTTGCTATGTTTCTTTTGTTTATGTTTTTTTTTTTTATTAAATGTCTAAGTGATAATTAGATAGTAAAATATTTTATTCAAATGGCAAAAAGTATAAGGGTTGGATTACTTATTCATTTTGTCTTAATTTGTAATTTTTAATAGGTTTCACTATTTTCTCCCTATATCTTTCCTACTTTTCACTTTAATCATTATAAAATAAAATCAAAAATTACTATAAATTAAACTTTCGATTCAGTCCTATATTTTACTTCAGCCATTGAACAAAAAGAGGGAGAGCCGGGCATAAGGAGTTGTATAACCCATTAGGTAACCGAGATTAATCCAGCCTATTAAATATTCAACCAAATAACCTATTAACTTTTTTCTTTTTTTTGATAAGCTATTAACTTAATATGTTATAATATAATGAATTTCAATCGATTCTAATATATTACATATTTCAACTCAATAACCCATTCATATGAAAAGCAAACCTATCCATCGCATTCCTAAGAGAGGAAATCATAATACAAAATAAAATAAAGTATTTGATGCATCCAAAAATATATGCTAAATGTTATCTTAAAATAAATATTAATTTTAATAAACTTACTAAATTAATCCGTATCATATTTATATTTTATTATCAACTTAAAATAGTATAATCAAATCAATAAAAGTACTTATAAAATTAATGAAAAATTAATAACAAAATGAAAGGTTGGTTCAAGAATTTGCATGATGTACGAGCATATAGACAGCCAATATAATTAATGCAGCGAAGTAAAAACTCAATTCGAAACGAGTACCGTGGCAAAATTTGCTATATAATTGTGAAAATGATGATTTATCATTTTATTGTAAAATTTATTTAATTTTTAATATGTGAATGCACGTTTAACTAAAAATAATTATGTGTTTTTCTTCCTAAGAATAGTTATAAAATGTTTCACTCAAGTGTATAGATTCAAATAATATGTGACAAGGCACTAGGGCTAAGCAAAAAATTACCAATCGAACTGATCGAAAAAATATTAAATTGATGTATTTGTTTGATTTCGATTTCTAATACTATCAAAATCGAGAATATTGAGTTGGTTCCAATTTAGTTGTAATATTATATTTTTTAAATCAAATCAAATCGAAATTATATAACTATTATATATTTAATTTTTTAATAATTAGTTAATGACCTATATACACTTATATATTTTAATTTTTTTTGTATATTGTGAAATATTGATGATTATATTTATATGAATTTTCACTCTTTTTATTTAACTTTTGAAATTTTCTCATTTAACTTCCATAATATAAAATTATGTTCACTGTAATTTTGTAAATTGAATTAAAATTTTTTTCTTTGTGATTACAAAATCTCTACTCTATCAATTTGTTCTATCACCTATTAAAATTTGAAAATTTTCGAAAGTTTATATAAGTCGAACTGAAAAATATAAAATTAAAGAATCAATTTTTCATGTTCTCAGTTTGATTTTAATTTTGAAGAATAATAAAATCAAACTTTTAATTCAATTACAATTTTAATCAAAAGTGACAAAAACCGAACTAATCCAAACCATAATCCCCCGTATACATTACAGAGTATAGATAATAAATTCTATCGTACGTCTGACTTTTCGCTAGTATTTTTCGCCATAATTTGTCGGAGGACGTATCATACTTCGCTATAGAAATCCACAAGAAGCTTGTAGGGCTGAAAAAAAAAATGTAAAATCGAACCAATCGAATCAAACCGATGAAATCAATCGAAAAAAACCAAACCAATGTATTTGTTTGGTTTCGGTTTCTAGTACTATTAAAACCGAGAATATTAGTTTGTTTGCGGTTTAGCTGTTATATTACACTTTTTAAACCGAACCGAACCGAGAAAATATTACTATTATATATTAAAATTTTTTAACTTAGTTAATTAATTATATACGCTTATATTATCAATGCATTTATATTTTATAATATTAAATATTATATTTATATAAATTTTCACTATTTTCCTTTTACTTTCGTTTTTTTTTTATTCAATTTTTATAATATAGAATTATGTTCACTTAAATTTTGTAAATTGAATCATAATATTTTATTTTTATGATTGAAAATCATCTCAACTTTATGAATTTGTTCTATCACTTATTAAAATTTGAAAATTATATATATATTTTTTGAAAACTAAAAGTTTATAAAAACTAAATCAAAAAATATAAAACCAAAAAATAGATTTTTCATGTTCTCATATTGGTTTCATTTTTGAAAAAAAATAAAACCTTTGTTCGAATCAAATGCGACCACATGGAACCACACCGAACCACCGCTAGTAGCACTTGAATTGAGATTCTACAAAGTTCCATTTCCCTCTTCCCCACGCTAAAACCCATCTCTCCCTTAAACCCCCACCGCTAAACCCCTCCCTCCCTGTTTTCATTCTGTGTTGAATTCTTGGACCTCAAGCTCCTTTCATGGCGATTTGGAGAACCACAACGTCGGCGAAGCTGGCGAAGAAGGCGATTCAGGACGCCGTCGCCAAAACTCGCTCGCAATATCTACCGGCTCTCACTCGCGCCAACGACGTCTTCCTAAACCCTTCGCCCCGTCACTATTGGACGCCGCCACTTGCTAGTCCCATTCGTAAGCGGTCCCTCATTGAGCCATTTATCGGCAGCAACCTCTCGCCGGCTCGGCTTTTCTCTACCTCCAGCGGCCATGCTCCGGTATGTCTAGTTCGAAATTGAACATAAAATACTTTATCATGTTGCGAATTTGTCTAATTATATTAGTTCTTAAGGATTCCCCCCCTCCCTTACTTTTTCTTAATGCAGTTGCCATTCTTGAGTTGTTATCGGAAAGTTGACTATGTTTGACTTTTTTATTTGATATATTAAAGTTAAATCTAGAAGACTGTGAATGTTTTGCTTGATTTCTGGGTACATTTGTACAAGTGGAATTCATAAAGCATGTAGAGGGACTCTGAAAGTGGATGGAGTTGTTTGCTTATACAATCCATTTGGATTTGTAATTTATTATATATATATATATATATATATATTTTAATAGAGACTTATTGAGTTGCAAAACCTAAATAATCTGCGAACCTATGAACCACATTGATCCCTAGTTAATATGATGGATCATAGTTGCAAAACCACATTGAGACTTATTCAGTTGATTTGATGGATCATAGTTAATATCAATTATGATCCATCAGTATCAACGAATCACTGTTATCAATAAAAATAATTTTGATAGGTTAGTCAAACATAACATTATGATCAGTGTTAGCCACAAATAACATCATGATCCATCAAAATAAATGATGATCCAGGAATATCAACTTTTGATGGATCACTGTGGTTCACAAATTTCGCAAATTATTTGTGGTTCTCATTTGAACAACTTCCTATATATATACTTAAAAGTTACATGCATACAATTATATATATTGTTATGTTGTGTTGTAGATAGACTATGTTCATGTTAAGGTGGGGCATATGTGTAAGCATTCGGTATTCTCTGCAAATCCTAGATGGTCGTGGTGCCGGTGGTTTTACTAGGGTGTAAATATATACTGCGGGAGAGAGTGAGAGGGGGAGAGAGAGGGAGAGAGTCCTGATTCTGCTGATATATATTGTTATGTTGTGTTGTAGATAGACTATGTTCATGTTAAGGTGGGGCATATGTGTAAGCATTCAGTATTCTCTGCTAGCAAGAGGGAGAGAGAGAGGGAGAGGGAGAGGGAGAGAGTCCTGATCCTGCTAGTGATATATATTGTTATGTTGTGTTGTAGATAGACTATGTTCATGTTAAGGTGGGGCACGTGTGTAAGCATTCGGTAACCTCGGCTAGTGTGAGAGAGAGAGAGAGAGAGAGAGAGAGAGAGAGAGAGAGAGAGAGAGAGAGAGAGAGAGAGAGAGAGAGA
>JAOWAN010000049.1:12810544-12850991 GCA_028566635.1 Lobelia cardinalis
TAGAAAAAGATGAAAACATCCATGAAAAAATAAGATTTCATGCATGTTAGTCTTTGTTGTTAGTTTTTTGATGATTTTCGTCCAAAATGGCCCTTTTGGCTATAAAATTAATACCATAGAGCCCAAACGGCAATTACTCAAATGTGGGGGTCTTTTTCGCCTTTCCACGGAAATATTGGGACCTAAAATGCAAAAGTCCCTTTTTAAGGATAAGCTTTTCCAGAATATAGTACAATTAATTATGTTAAACAAAGATTCTAATGATGTTTCTCGTGTAACTTGTAAGTAATCATGGCATATCCCAAGTCCAAATTTTTAGAAATTTCGGTCAAGTCAATAATATTCTCCTCTGCGACTACAAACTGGGAGCAAAGTACGTATATTAAAATTGCAATTAAACTCAAATCCTGCTGACTTTTCAAAATCTGAGACTATTATTAGCTGCCATTTAATTTAACAGAGAGCGGAGAGGTAAAAACATGATTATAATTAACAAGATTATGAACATCATTATTCCTCCGAAGTTTTGAATGTGAGTTTCACCACCAACACATTCACATAAAACAAAATATAACACATTTGATCAGGATAATTATCAGCGGTGAAATCCTGGAAGAGCAAGCTAACACCAGAAATTGGAGCCAAAAAAGATGCTGCAAGCCCATGTTCAGTTCACCAGCATATGATCGAACCCCCCGCCTCCCTGAAGGGGAACCCGAGGCACTTGCACATTGTGAAGCAACTGTTGTAGCCATCTCCTTGTTGTTGGATCCTCCTGACAGCAGAGCCACGTGAATGAAAATCTACCAAATCAAATCCGGGGAGTTGGGGGGTGGGGACACAATACTTACACGAAGACAAGCACTGAATGTAGCATCCCTTAGCATTTCTGGAAGACAATTCCTTAATGCATCACAAGCCCTGCATTACAACTATATCAACACCAAGTCCCCACAACATATGTAGTTACCCCCACTCGCTTCTCCCCGCATTTTCTCAAATGGAAGGGGGTCGTAGTGCCCTGTGCACAGAAGAGAGAAGACAGGAAGGAAAGGGGGTTCTTAGTTGTGACTCACTAACCTTGAATTGTCTGACAGCCGAAGGTAACACCGAATGATATGTTTTAACAGCCGAGAAGAGGGTTGCTCCGCAAGTGCAGCAACCATGTTCCCAAGAACTCTTCCCACTGCAAAAAAACGCTCGGCCGTGGTGCATATGTAATCCAAGCCCACGTCATCCAACAGAATTTTTTGAACTATAAATGTCGCAACCTGCCATACAGATAACTTGGATCAAATTCTGGAAACATCAGAAAGTGCTTTCAACAAGTGAGAAATTACTCTGAAATTCACAACTTCACGATAGCGAATTAAAAAACAAAGTTTTGTAGTTAGATTTGCTACAAATAGAAAAACAAAGAAAATGGAAAACATAAGGAGCAGAACTCAACGGTTTTCGACAATTCGCTGCCCATCTCCATCGTGCGCAGGCATAGTGGAATTATTTCTGTAGAGAGCAAGAAACTGATCACTTCCGTATCATCTACCTGAAAAAAGAGAAGAATTACATTCATAAACTATTAAACTTAAAATCACAGAAATTAAGCCTGTACCAGCAAAACTAGCTATGAAATAATCTGGGCAAGAAGAAAGGTACTATTTTGATAAAGACCAATCCCATTTCCAGAGAAAAAGGACAACACTCAGGCATATGCTTGCCCTAGCAAACTGCAAATTCTGTTCTGGCTTTAACATGTGTCATAATAGAGCAGCAGTATTCTCAATCGTGAGCATTCAAGAAAGATTTGTAGGGAATGAAGAGCAAACAAATCTGACCAGGAATTTGTCCAACTGTATAGTGCAAAAAGGAACAAACTATTGTCTGTCCCATTCCCATGTGGAAAAATCAGTTTTTAAATTTAAGATATACAGCATCCCCTTGTCAAAGACCAAGCAGGCCGACAGAAAATGCAAGTCCCCGGAAATGTTATACATGAACTCCTTGTTTGGTAACCCCAGAACCAAATAAGGTGAACCATTTGCAAAAACCAAAAACCCAATTATTACATTGCAAATGCAGCAGACCTAGATCAAAAGGGTTCTGATAATGCATCAAGAAGCCATCTGAACTCTTTCATCACTAGAAAGAAACAGAGGTTCACAGTTTAAATATATTGTAATTATAATGCATCAAGTGAGAAGTAAAATGAGATAAGAAAGGCTGTAGTACCTTCACCAAGGCACCAATGACACCCAAGCTAGTAAGTCTCAAGTACTCAAACGGCCTAGATTTGCTTGTTGTATTCAGAAAAGGGTACAAATACAAAGGAATATGAGCTGCAAAAGAGAATTAGCTGTCAGAAAAATAAGGTACCTGAAGAAAATTATAGAAACACCAGTATTCAAACCATGCTCTATAAACTTAGTTGTCATTTCGTGTTATCTAGTGCCATAATAATCTGGTATGCTTTATTGGAGCTAAAAGTAAGGCCTCATGTCTAAGAATATTCATGACACTTAAAGTCTTCTAATTAAATGGGTAGATTCACTGGGATCATCTAGTACTTTACAGTACAGATCAAATATCGCAGCCAAAAAGTACCATTTAGGAACAACATTCTTGTCTCCGGATGGGACGCCACACACTGCACCACAAACAAAGAAAAACCTAATCAATAAAATTTATAAATGAATTAAAGATATAACATATGTGATGTCTGAAAATCAATCAAGCGAAAATAAGTAGGTACATCAAGGCATAGTAAATACGACAGAAAAGGAAGTTCGAATACAGATCACCGCAGATTGTGTCAAGCAAAAATAGTCCGTAAATCAACGCAAGTGTTGTATGGTTCTACTTCAACCCTCAACCTGCTAATCTCCCATCGTCCCGCCCCTGTTACCAGCTAAGTGTCACTAAACCCCCAACGAACAAGAGAGCAAAGGTCCAGATATTAGTGCCAAGTTTTAATCACTGCCACCCTTTTCACTCCTCAAACTTTCTACCCCACCAGGGTCCCAGTACCAACTGGATTATACCTCCTCCAATGGAGAAGTTATTTGGTAAGCCCGCCCACGGCAAACATTGTGAGATGGGCCAACTATAGACCACCACATGTGATTAAAATCCAAGTGGTAATTGATAATTAGTCCTTCATGCCATTTATGCAATGTTACTGACTCACTGAATAATTTTCCCAAGGAAGGCTTCTTTCTGGACAAAAGTTGCTAAATACAGACTTCAATTGTGCATTGAGTGGGTTCAGTTATGTTCACAACCATTGCTACATTACGGTTAGAAATCATTTGAAGGGTTATTTGCATTAAATTATAGTTCTGATATAAGTAGGTACATCAAGGCATAGTAAATACGACAGAAAAGGAAGTGAAAATACAGATGACTGCAGATAGTGTAAAGCAAAATTAGTCTGTGAATCAAGCCGGGACAGTTTTCAAAGAATACGCAAGTTGTTTGGTTCAACTTCAACCCTCGGCCTGCTAATCCCCCACAGTCCCACCCTTGTTACCAGCTAAGTGTCACTATGATGGTTTAAACCCCCAACGAACAAGAGAGCAAAGGTCCAGATATTGGTTCAAGTTTCAATCATTGCCACACTTTTCACTCCTCAGACTTTCCACTCCACCAGGGTACTAGTTCCAACTGAAGGTATTTGGTGAGCCCGCCCAAGGGCAACATTGTGAGATGGGACAACTATAGACTACCACGTGATTAAAATCCAAGGGGCAGTTTATAGTAAGTCTTTCATGCCATTTTTGCAATGTTACCGACTCACTGAATAATTTACCCAAGTAAGGCTTCTTTCTGAACCAAAGATGCATAATACAGCTTTCAACTGTGCATTGAGTGGGTTCGGTTATGTGCACAACTATTGCTTCATTAATGTTAGAAATCATTTGAAAGGTCATTTGCATTAAAATATTGTTCTCATTTAAGTGTCAAGAAGGTTAGAAGTCGCTATGGATCCTATAAATACCTTGTATTTTAGCATTTAAGGGACTCATGAGTGAGTGAGAAAAGGATTTTGGTGAAGATGTCTGAATCTCTGAGACCATCATCCTTGGGAGTGATACTTGGATGCCTAACAACATCAACAAGTAAAGAATAGATATTTGGAATTTGACCATTGAGGTGGTAGGCTCATTAATCCACATAGTTCACTACTCACTACTCTACTCTATTATGGCTTCATTTGTTTCATGGAAATGACAACCCATAAGACGACCGAGTATTAATCAACGGTAGCATATTATACTAAGGAGAATATGATTGAACTCCGTGAGTAATTTCCAGGGAAATGATTCCCCATCCCTCCTCTTTAGTCTCTACTTACCCCAGTTGAAAGTTAATCCCCAACATTACTTCCAGTAAATTGACTTGCACAAGCATTTTCAGACCATTTTTTGTGCATAAGACCAAATATAAGAAATTAAAGTCAATTTGCGAGAAAATTACTTCCCCAAGTTATTTCCATAAGCAACTGGAGCCTTACAAGTAAAGTACAAAACAAAACAGGATTTCAAACAAAGCCGACATCAAATAACAAAAATTGCGAAAAACTAGTTAATAATAAGAATCATTGCCAGATATCTTAACAAACATTATACCTGCAGAAGGGCCAGGGCATTGCAAACTCTGTTTGATTGCACTGGGGTGAGGTTTGGTGGTGATAAAACTGGGTAAATTGAAACTATCTCCTGCAAGCAATAATAAGAAGACCGTGGAATGGAATCAAATAAAATAGAGAAGGCAGGAGTAGCATGTAATGTATTTGCTAATCTTAACCCAAAAAAAGGAAAAACTAAGAATTCATAAATGGAATTTCATGGAAGAAAATACAAGAACTTGAACCGAAAACAAATGTCATCAACCTCATTGATCTTTTGAAATTTAAAAAAAAAAAAAAATTGCTCAAAACAAACTGAAATAGTATAAATACAATGACCACAACAATCTGCAAGAATCCTGAAACTTAATGAATGAGTCTACTAAGAAAAGAAAGAATTTCTTTCATATCAAAAAGTCCGAGACATTAGTATAAAAAGTTTCTAAGTACCCAGAGAAATAAAATGAGCAATTGAATGAAACAAGCTTTGGGCCGAACTGCATGTCAGAGGCCGAGGTATAGCTCTAATAGCCAGTTAATACCTAATTCGTAATCATTCCATTATTTTAGTTTAGTGGCTATCAATTTGGTGTTATGGTCGCATTTATTGCATTAGAGGAGTCTGAATATAAGGCCAAGTGTGTCAGGATAATACTCATTAGATTTTAGGTGAAGCCATGACTTTGTTTTGGGGGGGAGGTGGGGGGGAGGAAACATTTGGCTTGACCATGTACATCTACTAGTTCACAGGTGATAATCTATTTTATATAAGGCGAGTTTATAATGTGGGCAAAGAAGGGTAGTGGTTGGATCAAGATTGGGTTTCCCAATAGGTGCAAACTAGGTGGATAATCCCATTAGCAATGACAACTTGCCTTCCCCTAGACAGTGAGGATCCAAATCTGGACTCTTTTGGAACTTAGCACGTGGATAAACAGGCCAAGTTAAGCCTGCCAGCGAAACAGACTAAAGCGGAACAAACATAGGTGGAAGCTTCAATTCCAGGCTTCTGCAATATTTGTAAATCAAGCAAACTATATCTGGCTGACCCTTTCCTGTTCAAGCAGGCTCGTCTTTGCAATAAAAAGCCCAATGTAGAATACGAGAGGAGATGAAAGATAGAAAACAAGCATAATCCAGATAGAACTTCGAAGGAGACTATATCTCAATCCTCGTCATGTTTTAGTTTAGATACGTTGTCATATTAAAGGCCTTAGTGCTTGGGCAAAACCCTAAACAATGCAAACCCTACTTAATGATTTTACAATAATGTTACACCAAAAGCAATCATCATATAAGAAACAGTAGACGCTGCTTATCAAAATCCTGTGTTTATAATATTCTAAACTCTCCCTGGCTCACTAAGAGACGTCTTGAACTGATAATCTGCCTGGCTGACCTATGGCACCTCCCTGGGAAACAACCGTGACATCTAAATGTAGCATTGTGAAACCCAGTAAACTTAAACTCTACCTCAGTCACACCTCCTAATATTCCTATTCCTCTACACCCTTTTGTGAGGTCAAAAAGAAGTGAAGTTCCTTTGATTTCTGGATGAGTACGACGACAAACAAAGGAGAACTGAGAAGACTATGTACAAACTTGGGCAACACATACTAAGAGGAGAAATATGTTTTCAACCACATGGCGCATACCTGTAATAGAGCAGCAATAGTACCAAAGGAATTCCACAATAATGGAGCCAAATCTTGAAATAATTCTCTCTTCTAAAGATGAAACAAAGACAAACAAAAGTTTATTAGGCATACCTGAATGAGTGCAGCAATAGTACCAAAAGAATTCCACACGAAAGGAGCCAAATCTTGAAATAATTCCTTGTTCTATAAAATAAGACCAAAGGCAGACAAATGTTTATAATTAAATCGGCCAAACCTCAAAAATTCATAGCAACTGAATTCAAAATATAAGAAAAAGAGACGAAATTAATCATGCACATAAATGTATATCTATCCACGACATCCATTTAAAACAATGACGACTTCTTTTATTTGATCAAAAGAATAGATTTTCTTTCAACAGGGAATCAAACAGGAGAGCAATAGTGCATTTTTCAAAAGTGACGTCTAGTGTACCCCAGAAGGAAAAGATTAACAAAATTGCAGTAACTCGCATATATGCATGTGTCAGAAAATTTAGACATGTAGATCCTTACATTCACAAATTCCTTTGAGCATACGTTACTAACCATTTGACAACAAAAAGAATCAGCAATGAATTTATCTTTTTTAAGTAGGACTTAGCTGGCACTAAACCTATAAAATCCATGAATAATCAAAATTGACAATAGAAGCAACTAAATTGTACGCAATGAATTGTTACATCTCATCATTAAATTACACAGCTTAAATACTTGATTTCCATTACTGGCATGAATTTAATTTTTTTAATATACATAATAATCAATCCTGTTACTATTTCCATTTTTTTAATATCATCAATAGCTTAATGAGCAACAGAAATGTAAACAAAAGCTTTTTTTGACCGCATATTCTATGATAACCAGGTTACGAATGTCACACGTTTACGTTACCACAAAGTAACGTCTTTTCTTATCAGGAACTGCTGGGTTTGCTACCATTATGTTGTCATGTTACACAATTATCGTCGTAAGGGTCTGTTGACTCTGTTCTACAACTTTCAAGACGATTGCATAAACCAAATTTGCAGGCGTTGACTATTGAACCTTTATCAAAAGAATGGAGTAGGCATTGCCTGACCAACAAGCTGGGATCACTGTTTGATTATAATTGTTACATACAATCAATATATATATACAACTACATACCTTCATGTATATTGCCTTCTAACCTACAATCTAAGAAAGTTTTGCTTTCACCCAACTAATATACCATGATTATACTTTACTGGATTTACAAATTATTACTGATTAATTCTAGATAATGACCATCATAGAACTGAAAATTCAAAAACTTGTGCTAAATGTGATTCAATAGTAGCAAAAAGAAAAAAGAAAGAACTTCTGATCAGAAAGACACAAATGAGTTCAATAATGCAAGTGTACTTCATGCATGCAGCATTAAAAAAAAAAAAAAATCCATTAACAGAAAGTAAGCAAGAAATTTAATGCCTACATCATCAAATGCTAAATTACCTACAGTATAAAATCTCAAATAATATAGATAAACTTAACACATCACTGAATGCAATAATAAGGAAGGGAATGATTTTAGAAAAGAATGACATTCTTCACCGATGTCCCCTAGCGGCTTATGTTATTGATTGTTCATTAACAACCCCCACCTAACAGCGCCACCGAAACCGTGACTGCAAAGGCAAGATACTCATAATCTTTAGGTTAACACACTATTTTCCATCCTCCTCACGCTTTTGATAAATTGGACAACCTAATATTACTAAAACCTGTCCTCCACAATTTTCCGTTAGACTGAACATCCTAGTATTACAACTAAATGTAATACTGTACTACCGAGACCTAGATACGGCACTCAACAATAAAAAAAAACGCGATATTGCATATTAAAGCATTATGATTATACATTAACCCTAAATTTATGCGATTTTTTGTCGCTCCTTCCACTCTTACCCACAAATACTCATAATTCAAGCCTTCACTTGTTATTAAAACCAAAAAAAAAGGGGGGTGGGGGGGGGAAACGAGAGGAGGGCTGTGAATGGAAAAATACCTTGGAAAGTTCAAGAAGGGCGTTTTCCCTGAGATCAGGATTGCTGAGATCCAACACTAATTGCTCGGCGGACTGCATTTTACGATCCTTATTTTGGCCTCCTCCAACGGCGTTCGCCGCCGCCATGGAGAGCGACTGTGGCAAGTTTGCCATGGCCGGACTGGGTCCCACTATTTGCCTTTTTTTTTCTACCTCGTTGTTTCCCTCAATCCTCCCCACAGTTTTTGCCCAGTCTACAACAAAAGACACACTGTCTTCTTTTAAACTTTTGCGAAAGGGAGAGGGAGTTGATATGTGTCGTGATTGCTTGATGGCACGCGCCATCCACGTGCGCTTATCAAGGGTATGGACCATGCATATTGAAAAAAAAGAAAATGAACCTTTTCTTTTTTGGGGCACAAAAAAGTATGTATATTGATATTTGGTACATGTATGCAAGCATAATAAGAGTCGTGCTAAATAAATATAACTTGGTTCTCTTTTTCCTTTTTTGCAGAAAAAATATGTATATTGATTAATTTTAGTTATTTGTTAATCACATTTTAAATGATAAAAAAGGATACATTTCTTCGCTTTTAATAAATATAATTTATTCTTTTCTTGAATATGAAACGAAATTCACGATCAAATAACTACCGATCAACGTGTTAATTTTTTACATAAAATTGCATGTATTGGACCGAATTATTTAAAAAAAAATTTATTACTTTACGTGGCTTCAAACAACTATAACATTTTACTTAAAAGAAACATGCATCCGGGCAAGTGGCTTAGATTTGTAATTTTTTGCTTAATTATTGAGAAAAATTGTCAATTTATCACTTACTGTAGTATACACATTAATTTTTTGTTAATGTGTAATCTTATTACGTACCCAATATAATTCGTACCAAATTTTACTAAAAATGTCCAACATACAAAGAATTTTTTTATTCACTTCAATATCCTTTGAATGGCTATCAAGAAATTCATAGTTCAAATTGATAATAGCTTATTCCAACTTAACTCTAATCCAACAAAATTGAATCCTAGTTAGTAAAATCTTAAAATAAGGACATTAGGGCATCTTCATTCGAGGTAGGAGTGACAGAGAAGGGTTGTGTACTACTCCTCCATTTGATAAGTGGATTGCTAAATATCGTCCCTATTTTTTTTTGTTATTGCTCCTATCTAATACCGAAAATACCCAATTCAAAAATAAACCTAACTCTTACCCACGCTTCTCTCCCTGTGCCCTTGTGCAGATAGGGTTGCCGATGTTTGGATGAGCATGAAAAGTTTTTCATTCGAATGACTACTCCTGATGAGAGAACCTTTAATCGAGGAACGATTAAGAACTCTTTCTTCAACGAAAACGTATGAACGTTGATTGTGTGAGATAGAATGGGTGGCTAATCAACCCAACAAGCGTAATTGCTTGAAGAATCGAGAAGATAAATAGGATGGATACTATTAAACCCCTAGGACGCGATTATCCTAAGAACTCAATAGGGGAAAATCAATTTGATTAAGAACGAACAATTTAAGAATCAAAAAGAAATTCGGTTATGAAGAAATCCGTCTATGGGATTAAACACAAATAAAACTTGCAAAATTATAACTAATTTATTTGTTGTAGTGCACGCCTTTATATAGGCTTAAAATAAGAATCCTAAACAATCTAGGGAAAAAAAACGATATGAAATTCTAGAAAGAAAATACAATTATAACTCCTAAAATAAATAGGACTAAATAACTAAAGATAAGGAAATAATATCCTATCAAATTTTGGACACGGATTCTCCTTGCAGTAGGAAATCCGTTGCTGCCGGACGCCTGCGCCTGATCCTGCGAGCATAAGTTTGCTCGCACATACCCGCATGCTAGCCTTCCTTGATATCCTGCCCTACTTCTGCTCGCTCCTTTACCAGACACAACAAGATCGTCTTCTTCCCAATGTCCTCGCCTGCATGCTGCTAGCCATAGCTCGCTAATAGTCGAGCAAACCCATTAACCAGCCTTCTTGTCTTCGTTCTCGTTAAAGGTCCAGTAAGTTGCACCAAATCGTGACTTACTCCAGGCAATCTCGCATCAACTCCCATGTCTATTTTCTTGTTTGATTCTCTCCCTATATTGGATTTTCGAAAGTTTTATCTTCTTTTTCACTATGGACCTTTTTTCAAAGTTTTTCTTCTCCCTCTCTCTCTCTCTCTCTCTCTCTCTCTCTCTCTCTCTCTCTCTCTCGTGTGTATTTATGAGTTATTCACACATATTCAATGTGTATTCTACAACGTTGTTGTTGTTCTTGGGTCTACTGTTTGCGATTCTGCTTTTGATGTTTGTATTTGCTGGTATCATTCCCGTAAAATATGGTGTTGCATAAAAAAAAATTGCTCCTGCCTTATATCTCAAATAAATTGGTAAAAATTTCAATTATTCGAATTTTAACGTAATTTTTCTTCGAACTATGACTCTATCAAGATTATCTTCTTCATTCGATGATGAGATCACCTCTGGATTCTTAATTTGGGAGTTTAAGATAGATAAATTATAAAGAGTATTTTTCATATAAAAGGAATATCAGCTAAAAAATTGGGGATCACATTTAGCACCACCTTCCTTTTGATAAAGAATGAGAACACAATCCGAAAATGAGGGGGAGAGGGAGTCCTCCCGGAACAATGGATGAGGAGAGCTGAGGTGGTGTGATCCAATGCAAGTGTGAAACTTGGCATTCTCTTGTTTTTCTTTTCTATTTTTTCTTTTTAAAAGTTCTTTTACTAACTTATATATAATAATGATATTTATTACTTTTAATTAATTTTAATTACACTCAATAATAAGTACTTATATTTTAATTTGTAATTAACTTTTATAAATTTTGTTAATCGTAAATTTTTAATATTTGTTTGTTTTAAATTTGAATTTCATGTATCAAATTATTTATGTAAAGCTGTGTATTATTTTTATGTTGTTTTTTTTAATTAATGTATTTTTAATTTTTTAAAAATTATTAATGTATTAACTGTTTTAGGAAATAATTATTTTGCATTAAATAATTTATTTCATATTAAATAATTATGATTGTGTAAATAATTATAAAAGTAGTAATGCTTTTAATGTGGGTGCCAAGGTGAGGTAGGAGATGAATGGTGTAAAAATAAAGCTGATGTGGCCTAAGAGTGCTACTGGGAGTACTTCGGATGTAGATGGCCTAATGGATAAATTCTTCCTCTTTTTTTTTTCCCTCTTTTTTTTGGCACCTCTAAAAAAAACTGTCTAGCTCCTCATATCCTGAAAAGGAAAATTACCCCCCAACTTTCTTCATATAGATTGGAATAGATAAGTCAGTACTCACAATGTTTACATTAAAACATCAGGTGTTTCAATAGCTAGCTAATTTCCATTGATGTTCAAGAGCAGATTCGAACCACCAACTCATACACTTGCACCTCTATCAGGATGAAGTGGAAAGGGATCGGTTAACATTTACAAGCTAAAAGGGATTCCGGCAGTGACCGAGCCATCAATCACTAACCCCATCGCAAAAGATCTCTGAGTACCAGTACCAGAAAAGAGACATTTAACGTTTTATAGTTCTCTTTTCTCGCAAGCCGGTTCGGTAGTTCTCTTTTCTCGCAAGCCCATTCGGTTCAGTACTGACTCACTACTCAGTTCCTGTAAACATCAGTGGCCCAATTCTTGATACTCTTCATGCATTATTTGGGTAGGGGCAAAATCTTCCAACATCTGAGGAAAAGTTTGCTGCACCTCCATCAAATGGATCTTCAGCGCCAGCATTCCATCTCTTAAGCTTCATAAATCCTCACCGTACCATCTACTTTGGCTCTGTTCCGCTAAGCTCATTTACAGCATCACAGATGTTCAGATTTCATATTCTCAATATCCGGGTTAATTTATATACCTACAGAAATAAAAGTAATCAGTCCGAAGATGAAATCCATGGTATGCAAAATCCTGCACATGTTACAACAGAAATTAGAACGCCATGGCTAATACTTAAAAGGGCTTGTGGAATCTCCTGCGAGTCTGCTTCCGAGTATGGTGATCGAGTAAATAGAACATACTTAATAAAGGCGAACAGAGCAGTTCCTTCAGAAATCAAGGCTATAAGTCAAAGATAATCCTTCATTGATCCAGAAAAGAAAAAAAGAAAAGATAACATATCTATCTAGGACAAATTGCACATTTGTGACACCAAGTTTCACAGGGACTGCGATCAGGGATCCAACCTATCAAAAGTTGCGATTTAGGGTCCAGAGCCTTGGGAGGTACCAAATAAATGACTACTTGAGGGTTGAATCATCGCCGGGGATGGTTTAGAAGCCAATCCAGCAGCAATAACGGAAGCGGCTTCATGAATTACTGAATTGATTCGAGTGATCCACAATCAGTTGTTAAACTCAATAGGTCTTCAATAGAAAAACATTGCATTTCGAGGAAAAACCTCACAGCCTAAGCTGATTTGGACGGATCCGCTAAAGGTCCAAAGTTTAACAGGGACAAAATAGACATTTTAGATTTTCCTTGAGTTCTAATGCTTTTTTTCTTCAACGGAGTATAAAATTAATTTCGACAAAGAACATTTTAAGTTGAATGATGTATACTGTTATCTAATTTGATAGTATTAACTTTTTGCTTATATTTGAAGACCTAAACCATGTCAAGTATACCCAGAAATTCAAGAAAAGTCAGAGAAAAAGAAAATAAAGATACAACCCCACTACACCCCTCATCAACTACGACCAAATGAACCAAAATCTGAGTTCTGTCTCCAATCAATTTCTTCCATATCCTCATGAACCAAATGATAGACAAACAGATAATTTAACCATCTGCAAGTCCAGAAATTGATCAAATCACAGGTCAAAATTTCAACACATTTGAATTAATACTTAACCCCAGACAAACACCAACCAACCAATCATAACAGTAAAACAGAACATAGTTTAAAATCATATTACTTCCCCCATGTAAATGATATCAGTTTTCCTATTAAAAAAAAAGGGCTATTGGAGCACATGTAGAGCCAACCCAGATTCAATCAAACCCGTGTCTTATTTGGGGGGTGGGACGAAGTAGCTTGTCTGGTGGTAAACAGAGAGAGAGAATGAGAGAGAGAGAGAGAGAGAGAGAGAGAGAGAGAGAGAGAGAGAGAGAGAGAGAGAGAGAGAGAGAGAGAGAGAATGGGCTATTGGAGTCGGTCTAGTGGTAGTGGAAGTGGAAGTGAGTTGGCGACGATGATGGTGATGGCGAAGGGAGGGTGCTAGAGATATGCCAGTGGGGTTCGGGCTCGGGAACAAAGACGCAACGAGAGAGGTAGAGGGGCTTTGGCGGTGGCGATGGTTGGGAGGGGAAAGAGGCTGCACGTAAAGGAGGGTGGGTTTATTGTGGGGGAGAGAGGAGTTGTCGGCGGTAGCAGGAAGGGACCTAAATTGGTCAAAGAGTAAGGGTAGGCGCAGACCTGAGAGGGCGGAAGAAGCGGCAACGCTGACCTTAAGAGGGAGGAAGGTGGCAGGGGTGCTGATCTTGAAAGGAAGAAGGGTCGGCTGCAGCTAGGGGTGTGGTTAGAAACGGAGAGTTAGGCGGAGGAGAAGATTTAAAGGAGTGGGAGGGAAGGGAAGAAGGAGATGGATGGGGGATTGGAAATGGCGTGTGTGTGATGGGTTTAATTAGTTCTATTTTTCTTATTCTTTTCGCTTTTTGGTAATATGTCAAATGCTCATAGTTTTTTTTGTTTAATGTCAAAAACAATTCTGTCCCTCAAAACTTGGGACCCTTGACACTGCTGCCCACATTGACAGAGCTCGATTGCCACGAAAATGCAACGTTGGACCCTAAATTACAACTTTTGGTACTTGGGAACCCCGATCGCAACTCATGTGAAACTTCGGGACACTAAAATGCAATTCGTCCTATCTATCTAACTTGGTTTTTCCAGGTAAGGACACCTAGTGTAAAAGATCAAATATACTCAAAATATCAAAAACCATCCAAAATTTTCATCAAGTCAAAGAGACAGAAGAGTTTACCCACCTGGGCACTTCTACTGGGAAGTGGCACTTCCAAGCAATTTCGTACGTCGTCAACCCTGGAATGAAAGCAGCCTCAATCAAGGAAAGAATATCGTGCTGGAACGTAGGAAAAAATTGTAGGAAGAATGCAAAGAAGGATGGATGCAAGCCATCAAGTACCTTCTACTAATGGTTTTCCGAATGTATTCATTGTGCTCAATAAATCCTTGACCGCCGTATTTTTTCTCATCAGTATTCAGTATAACCTGTGGCAGTAATTAATAAACATAAATTGAATATTAAAAAAAAAACAGAATTTTATTTTATATTCTGTGTAAAGAACAAAGAAGGGATATAAAAATACTAAACACAAAACTGTAAAGGTTTCATTAGAGTAACAGAAGCTTTACTGTAGACTGGGAAAAGGCAATACAATAGAGAGCAGCCACGACTTACTTGATATTCTCCGGCTTCTTCCACGCCTACACCATAACTGTCATATGAATTTGTAGGATGAAAGTTGAATATGAAGAGAAAAGGTCCTCTCAAGTAAGATATCACCTATCATGATGTTATCGGCAAATATTCATGTGCTTGAATGTGGAAACTTTTGCTTTTGGGGGAATTAGTAGGAATATATTGAGTAAATAAATAAACGAATCAAATAGGATTATTAAGATGAACTTTACCTATATGTTAAAATCACATATGTGGGCATCAAATAAATCCAATCAGGTAAATATTGTGAGAACCATGGGAACTAACTAAGATACAGTAGGCATTGCTCTCGATTCAATATGCATTTGCTTTAGATTGTATTGAATCTAAGAGCAATGCTTACTGGATCTAAGTTAGTTCTCACGGTTCTCAAAATATTTAGGTTCTCATTGGATTAAAACCCTATAATAAATATATATAGTATAAAATGCATCATGATGTGACACCTAGGTAGCATCAAATTCTCAACCATTAGATTCACACAATATGAGCCATCAATTCTTTGCACATTCCCCCTATTCCCCCCAGTTTTTCAATTTTTTGAATTAATGTTTTACTTCATCAATTAAAACATATAATTAAAAACAATAATTGCACCAAGTGCCGACGGGCATGGGCATACCTAGTGTGTGTGTGTGTATATATATATATATATATATATATTATCACTGTGTGTGCAGACTTGCTTAAACGTACTGCAAGATCATTTCTCAACAGCAATATCATTGGAAGGATCTAAACATCATTACTTCACATAAGGGGGACTGGCTCAGAGCCTCAGACCACTTTGCGTTGACACACTGAAGGACACTCAACCCAACTATGCAACCAACGTATTCATGTTGACAGAGGATCACCTTACCATATTGTTATCGTTGACATGGTGAATATTAGGAAGCTCTCTTGACAATACTCTTTCCTTTTCATCCAACCTCATCATGTCCTAAATAAAAGGTAAAGTGTTACTCAGATTGCTAGTAGAGTAATAATCAATGTTTTGCAAATTTTAAGCCAGCAAATGGTAGCTATTTCTGCAAATCCCCATAAAGGGCAGATGAGAACACGGTGAGTACAAGGTCAAGTAATATATAAGAAAGAGTGGCACCTTATCAAAGGTAAACATATGTTGATGAACTTCTTTTGCAAGTAGATCCCAGCGACGGTTAGCAAGCAAAAACGAGAATTTGTTACTCGACATAGGAAACTCTACTCTCTGAGTGAACAATATTTACCAGTGTAAGTATGTGTTTTGGTCTTCATAGAGATCCGCCAAGAAAAAAAAATAAGAATAAGAAAGAACGGACGTACAAACGAATGAAAATACTCACTTTTGGATGACCAAATTCATTTCCCATGAAGTTTAGGTAAGCACGAGCACCAATTGTGTATGTAATTAACCTGATCATCTTATTCACGCAAACAATTGATATTCGAAGATATGTCAGAAAACAAAAATAGTGACCCAAAAGAAACAGTAAGAATATGAAAAATATTAATCCTTTCAGTTTTATCCCTCTTTTCCCTCTCACTTTCATTTCTTCTTAGTGGGTCTCTGTTCACTATCAATTAGAATTCTTCTCCTTTACCAAAAAAAAAAAAAACTTTGTATAATTTTAGAAAAAAAAATGTGTGGCTTTAAGAGTGTCTTCAGTTTTGTACTTTGTAGCGCCTCAGAGTTCTCACAAACCATAAATTTTATCTTTGCTTTGGAAGCCAGCCTAGTGCAAATCCATCTGAATAGTCGCCAGGTAATAAGTTGTTAAGACAAAACGTTTATGACTCTCCATCAAGAAGCAAACTGAGTCCTTAGTATAAAGGACTCCTTCATTTAGGCAAAAAGGTGCATTGACTAGCTGCAACTAAATCCAGTTTTCTGGTGCAATCTTTGAATTTCGGTTCTAATACTCAAGTGAAAAATGTTGAAAAGCACACTCCGGACGAATTTTGATCAAATAACGGTCCAACCAACCTTATGCAATGAACAACCTCGAAGAACTGAGTCGTTTGTGATTGAGAAACGCTCCATATTTTGACCAAACAACATTTCTGCAAATGACCGACCTCCGGATATGGACTGCCAAGCAAGATATAATGATGAGAAAGTAATAAACAACAGTACATTAAAGGAAAAAGAGAATGAGGATACATTGAAATTCTTAGAGAGGTCGTTTCAAGTAGAACAAGGAAGTAAAATGACCTGATTGTGGTTTTCAGCATACAACAGCATCTTATTTGCACTTTGCCTGTTGCCTACTAGTGTGTTTACTATCTGCAAATATGGGAAATATATATATATATATTTTTTAAGACGCAGAACCTTAAGAGAGCTGGAGTTCAAGCAATTATAAAGCAAAAAGTTTGATGGATAGATGGTGCAACCTTATTCATGCTCCACTCATTGTCAGGAACATTCTCAAGAAACCACAACCACATATCAGATGCTGACAGATTGACAAAGTAATCAAACCCTAATCCACCTTGAGAAGTTGGCTCACAAAGTCCAGGATAGAGTGTTGCCTGGGAAAATATATTCAAGAAGACATCATAAACAATCAAAATAAGCGGTACATAAAGCCAAGCGATGAGGGTTGCAGGGCTAAAACCACGAAGGCGAACACCAAACAGCTATTCTACTCCTCCCGAATTCTAATATGAACAGATAGTAATGAGCAAATTACACATTTGCACTGCACCAGGGCAATAGATCATGTTAATATTCTAAAGCGGGAATTGTTACGTAGACTTTTGGCTAGCAGAGAACTTGTATATGCTGTCTGTAAACTGACCACCAATTTTACTGCGGGAAGCAGCATATCATATGCTTTCTGGCATCATTGTGCAGTAAACCCTCCAGGACATTCTAGAGTTTCTTCTTAGGAGGCAGTGAAGAAAAGTCATAAAAGTTGAACCAAATATTAGGCATGAATGCATCGTAAGCGTATATGCAGCCAGCCGATGGTGATTGTTGGTGCTTGCTAAAAGGTTTCAAAAAATGAGGAAATTTTCTAGAATAACAGTTAACAACCAGCAAACACATGTAAACCCAGAAAGATAGTAGATTCGCGCAAATTGAAGAGAGCACAAGTTACTTACATCCTCCGCAATTGTTACTATGTTAGGATGAAGAGCATGTAATATCTCATTTGCCAGGATGAGGTATAGCAATGCATCCTTGTCAACATACTGATTGCAGAACCTGCAAATACTCATAATCAATGAATTGTCATCAAGACTCTGAAAGATGAAGGTTTCTTCAATATTATTCGTTGTATGGCAAGCTCCAGATAGCCAAATACTTGTGTAACTTTATGAACAAAGCTATTTTTGATTATTAAGAAAACAAGGTCACTGATGGCTTACTCTTCCATATCACCGGTAAATGAAGCAAAGCCATTGTGTGTGTACATCATTGATGAGAGTGAATGAAAATTGAAACCATCAACATGATACTCCGTCACCCACCTGTCAAATTCCATATCCAGCAAGAATACCTTCTTTACAAGATAATTTCAGATAATACCACTTTCCGTTAACAAGAAATTGATGAAAAGGATGTGGTCGTAGTCAAAACTGCAGCATAGAAGTTCTAACAAACTAAACACAAAAAGGTAAGTTGAAGAATAGTGATACTTCAGACTTGCCAATTCAGATTTGAGAGAAGAAAATGCAGCACATCAAGGTCTCCATATTTGAACATTCTGGTACCCCAGAACTTGTGATGCCCACGTTTACCTATTATTTAATGAAGGAAAAGTTGGATACAGGGTTGAAAGATAATGAAATACTGCCTGGTGTGTATGACCATTACTCACCAGTTCCCATGTTGAATTTTACCCAAAAATAGTAGAACTTATAATTACATTAGGAAAATATGAATTCAAAAAGCACAAGCACAAAGACAACCAAACGAAGGAACTAGCTCCCTAGGAACCTCAAGGCCCTACGCATTTACCAGTATGAAAGAAGCAGTCATTTGATCCATCAAAAAGAGATAATCCAACCATCTCATCTGCTGCTGAATAGGAATGGACAATGTCCAAGAAGACGAGAAGTCCTAGGCCTGCATGTTAGGAAAGATTAAATGTGCATAAATGTTACAGTGGCTAAACAGACACAATGGTAATAATAACAATGGCGAAATGCATCATTCGAAGGTATCCACTATGGTTCACTCACGCAATGTGTACAGCTAGGGCCGATTCTCAATGCTGACTATCTAACTGGTTGTGTTTTAATAGGACAAATTATGCAAGACCACAAGAGGTTCATATAGTAATTAGACATAGCCTATGCGAGTTGACGGCATCTAATTACTACTTTTCAGTCACTAAATCTATGTCTTCGCTCAATGCCGAATGTAGCAAATTAATTTTCTATACAAACAAACCAGCAGCAGATAACATTCAGTAATCAGCTATAAGGATTGCGACACCAAAGTGGGAAAATGGATTTGCTATAGCAAAGTTGAAAGAAAACAAGCAACATAGCCTTAAATCAAATTATGAATTAAGTGCATCAAAAAATGTTCTCAATAATAACCATGTGCTTCATCAACCAAATGCTTAAAGTCATCAGGAGTCCCGAAGCGGCTGCTAACCGCAAACAAATTGGTCACCTGCATGAACATGGGTAGATTCATCATTAGCAGAACTAGGATATACAAATGTGTTCTTAACTTTGCAACTGAATCAGAGTCTATAGATAAGAAAATTATCAGAGCATACAAGGTAGACCTCTAAACATAATGAATAACCAATGACCATGCCATCCATATGAAAGTGAAAACGTGTAGGCAATTGCTAAATGGATCATGTCTTTAAGATAGCTGCTATTCGTGAAATTGGAGTACTGTAAGCAAACTAAACCTAACCATCATACAGAATTTCAGTAGAGTTCACTAATTCCTTAGAATATTGACAATTTTAGCATTAATAATGTAAAATTATTAGTTGTGGTACAGCTTATGAATTTACATGGCCTACCCAAATTCCTTTTCAACCAAGAGTTAGCACTTCTACAGAAGAGGGGGGGGGGGAAGCATCCAGTCATCAATTTAATGTTTATTTGTAAGGAGGAAAACAAAAAACAGGATCAGCTACTATATATTTCTGTAATGGAATAAAGCTAAAAATGATGATGATCAAGGAACCATAATCACACTCACTCTGTAGCCAACTGTGTAATAGTCTTTGTGCTCAACAACTCCAATCAACTGAATTGCATTATACCCAGCTTCTTTGACGTGAGGGAGGACCTAAGACAATTCAGATTTTTTATTATATATGATGTTTCTTGCATGAATTATGAAGACAGTAAAATTGGATGCACAACAAAAAAAGAAATCAAAAAATACATGCACTCAACAAAACGGGTACGAAAGAAACAAAGAGCAATAAATTGGGAAGTTACCTTCTCCCTAAAATCACTGAATGAAGCTACTTTCGGCTCCTGACCACTAATTCCAACATGGCATTCATATATACGCAGAGACTTTGGAACTTTGGGGTGACTGTGTTTCCATTTGTATACGGATTCAGGAGGAGGCTCCCAGTGGACAGCAACCGCCTGATCTCCATCCGTGTCTGTACATTACTAACAAATTCAGTAATGCAGGTATTTCTTTCTTTAAAAAAGAAGGCAACAATTAATAACCAACCACCAAATCTTGGTCACTAATTTATGGAGCTCTAAGAAACTATTATGAGACTCAATGATGCAAGACTAGGGTTTTTTTCGTATAAGTATAAAGTTAGGTGGCTGGTTACGGCTACAAACCACAGTTATATCTCTGTCTATGAGTTGAATCTTAAAACAGTTATGCACAGCTCAGGCAGAAGCAATTGTAAGGCAGTACAGTTCTTCTCTTTTTTTGACTTTTTTTTTTCAAATAAAGAAGTCTATAAGCTCCAGTATACCACTTGCTTTTCATGCTAAACCCATATGGTAGTTAAGCTAAAATAACTAGAAGTAAGGTCCGACATAAATCCAAAAGAGCAAAGTGAAAGTTTATCATGCTTCCCATCATTTACTCTTGGCCCATGTTAATTATGCATCATTTTCACTTTCCCATGATTTATTCCATATCGGGCAGGTAAGGCATCAAAGAAATTAACCACAAAACAAGCGAAGAGAAAAAGATTAAATAAATACACACACAAGACAGAGCTTTATTTTATTTAATGCAAGCAACACTAGTGTACCTGGAAGCACATAAGTAGACCATGCAGGAACTCTTTCCAGAGGCCCACTGGGGGTGTTAAGATACACTCTGTACTTGCTTCCATGAGGAATACCAGGTGTATATTTTCTAAGCCATGAGTTTTTTCCTTTGCGAGTCTCAAGCCAGTATGCAAGAGGAGGCTTCTTACTGTGGAACTTCTCTCGCCAAACAGGATCATTCACAACATTGAAAATGTCATATTCTTTTCCATTGTCAATCACATCACAAGGTGGTAGGTTGCTGGGTGGATCATCTTTATGCTGCTCTTTCCATGCCTTGTATCTTGTCTCAGCATCTGGTATATCTTCTAATTCTTCTTCTGTCTGAGGCCCATTAGGTCCAAATATTTGCTCATATAACTTGGCTACACTTTCATACCTATTTTTTATAAAGCGGTCTTCTCCGGGTTCCCAGTACTCATCATTTGCTTTCTTAAATATTTCCTCAATGCTAATACCACTGTCGCCTTTATCGTGATCATCCTGGTAGTTGTACTGTTGAAAGTAAAGCTCATCTGGTTCTTGTCCTTCCCGCAGTTTATCTTCAAGAATGATAAACCAATATCCATAATCATCGTGACCAAGATGACCCTCTCTTGCGCTATTTTCTGTTGGTGACCACCCATTGAAATCGCCAACAATTGCACAGTATCGAGCACCTTAATTAATCAACAAACAGAAAGAGAAGAAATTAGAGTAAACAATGAGTGCGTACGTGAGGAGGGAAGGAAGAGAGAGAGAGAGAGAGAGAGAGAGAGAGAGAGAGAGAGAGAGAATTGGCTTACGTTACTCGTAGTCGGAAACTAGCAAAATATCTGAATACTTAGCCATTTTTAATTTAAAGGCAATCAGCGTGTAACCCAAGTCAGGAGAAATTGGGCTAAATTGCTTGAAAACCAAAAAATGCAAGAGATTGGAAGATTTAGCCCTTTTTTTTTTTTTATGTAAATGCAATCATCGCATAAGTCACCCAGGTCAGGGGTTCTCATAAGCTCATTCGTGGATTTAACTCAACTTAAAAGACTGTTAAATTTGAGCTAAAGAAAAGCAATATGTATGGGTTTAGTTTGCAAATATCATTGAATTTCAAAAATGCAAAACGAAGTAAAAATAGCTTATAAACTTCATCAACTGGATACGGCGCCAAACCTGGAGCCCACTCCATGAAATCAACCCGATGTTGCACGTTGCGGTGCATTCCCAATAATTCGTACCTAGAATGCATGAAGTATGTTCAGCATAGTTAAGCAAAAGAAGAAAGAAAAAGAATTGCTTACAGAAAATTCACTAATAAAAGAGCATTATTCTCCAAGGATCTACTAAGTATTCCGGAACAGCATAGTTGCACAAAGAAAAGACCCCTTTTAATATAAACATAATAACTTGAATAGTAACCATAATCTCCAAAGGTACATATAATGAAGTAAACAAAGAGCTGGGGAAAGGAACAATGAATTGCAAGACTGACCCAGAAGACATGTCTTTTAAATTCATGTGGCGCTTTAAGATCTCATCTTTCAGGTCTTTCAGTAATTTATACCTGTAAAACAAAACAAGCAACCTCTCAATTATGTATACATAATTATATCGCATGCTTTCCGAATAGGTTGAGACAAACATAAAATTCACACACAAAATTACCGTTCGCGGAGGAAGACGGCGAAGGCTTTATTGGAAATGCCGAACTTGGGGAGGAAGCCAACAGGGTCTATTCCGTCTGACGACTCGGATTTCTTGCCCTTAAACCGTCGCTGCTGCCTTGGGCCCGGCGGTGGTAATTGAGGCTGTTCGGAGGCTGAGCACCGCCATTTCTGGGACGGAAATACGACTCCCCGCCGGTTGTGAGTAATTTTCCGGTTGTTGTGCGTCCGACGAATTGGAGGAGAGATTGGAGTGAATTGTGTCAGTGAAGTCATTTGCGAATGAGAGAAATTTTTGAATTTGGGATAAGAGAAGGCTGACTCCGGTCAACTCGTTTTTCTCGAACTGTCGGGACGGGTTTAGTCGAGGTTTAAGCGATCATGTTCGAGTTACCACCTTG
Source organism: Lobelia cardinalis (assembly GCA_028566635.1). Classification (NCBI taxonomy): domain Eukaryota; kingdom Viridiplantae; phylum Streptophyta; class Magnoliopsida; order Asterales; family Campanulaceae; genus Lobelia; species Lobelia cardinalis. Next base: position 12,833,627 of record JAOWAN010000049.1, read on the forward strand.
CACTATTTTACTTTAGTACACTAAAGATTTCAATTTTGGCAGATTACTCGAATTTTAACAATTGAATAAACAAAGTTGATCCAAATAGCTGAACGAAATTTTGTAACTAAACTACCCTATTACTATTACCTAAATAGAATCAGATTACCATTAAATTAATAGATACCCAATTACCATGATAAGGGAGTATAAGCTAATCAACCCGATGTTGCATGATAAATGAACATAGCATATTTAATTAATGAACATTGCGGAGGGGCGTGCTTTATAATCAATGAACATAGCAGGTTTATATGATGAACATTGCGGAGGGGTGCTTCTTGCACCAAGCGCATAAGCGCTTAAAATAATTTGCCCTAAACTACCCTATTACTATTAGCTAAATAGAATCAGATTACCATTAAATTAATAGATACCCAATTACCATGATAAGGGAGTATAAGCTAATCAACCCGTGAACCCGATGTTGCATGTTCTTTCGGGAAGCAAGTTTAGGGTTATGGTACATAAAGCACGGTTGCTTCAGGCGTGACATCCTTGAATACCAATACAACTCAAATATCTAATGCATTCAAGTTTTAAAAATTTTAATTGTATGTTTAAAAATATATATATTTATGATACTTCACGGATATGTCTAGGTTTCTAGAATATTAGGGTATGGATATGACAACTCTACGAGGATATGGCATGAATTCGTTTAGGATATGCCATGTGCTAAATGCAACATTTGATTTTTTAAGATATGAGGTTATTTGCAAATTAAAATATTATAAAATCACTCAATACATGAACAATTAAAAATTTTTGACTAAGCTTTGTATTTATACAAAAATTATACGCACTTTTTGTTGTAAAAATAACCTCATTAGCCGATTTAAACTTTTTTACTCCATTATAATTACGGGACGTGGGAATAGATCGAACCTGAGTCCTTATGTACTATAAAGCCCCAGACTCTATCTCTATTTCACAAAATTAATAAATGACATCAAACTCTAGCCACCAACTTTGCCAAATTGGTTGGTTTAATTGGGAGAATATTCGGGATAAACTAGTTCAAAAATATTGATGATAACATTAAATTAATTCTTATTTTTTTAATTGAGGTGTAGGCATTAAATTTTAAATGTTAATAATTACATCAATTTATAAAATTTGTAAGCTTATTGTTAAATATGCATCTCTTTTTCCTCAGGGTTGAACATTTTAAATAATTAAATTTTTCTGAAAGCGATATTTTTTCCTCACAATATGTTGTTATCATGAACAATTAAAATAAAATAAAGGGATATCATGTGCCTACTCAAAAAGCATAAAATCCATCAAGAATAGTGAGCGCATAAAAAGTATTAACTCTGGGAAGTTAATAATAAAATAGATTTCAAACGTTTCGAAATTCCCCAACTCTGTAAACATTCTCCAAAATTTCACGAATTGATATATCTGACGTGCTAAAACAAAATTTAAACGAACATGTACGAATGTGACTACTGAATAAAGCCACCAATGGCTCAATCACAATAGCAAAATCTAAACTCGAAAAGCCACACTCTCTATTGATAAGTTTGTTTTGATCCCTAACTAGTTCCATTTTTTCCATACTCAAGCTCAATGGCTCACCAACAAGATCGAGCACTAGCAGCAACTAAAGGGAAGCATAAACGCCCACTGTGAGATCAAAACCAAAGAATCCACCACAAGCTGCTGGAGATGTTGGGAAGAGAGCTGCTGAAGAAGCACTCAAGTGCACCACCAGCGATCTAGTCCACTTGGGGTGCCACATAAGGACGCAATGCAATTAGGTTTGACCCACTCTGTACAGGGTTGGTGTTGCTTTGTGGAATAAAATCTTTTGTTTTTAAGTTTGTGCCCAGTCCACAGCATGGAAATTTGCTTCCTGGGTAGCGATAAACATGGAACGACACGTTCAATTTCTGCTATTTTTGCAACTCACTTGAGCCTTGAATATGGAATTGCTGAACTTCCTGAATCAGATTGCTTTGCTGCCACTGACCCTTCTATTAAGTATCAGTAATTGCTCTCCAGCAATCCCAAAACTCAATCATGCTCATCATCATCCCCCGTCTTCAGGCGAACTCTGCTATAGCTGGACAAACTGAACTGAAGATTATGAAAAAAAAACCTAACCTTTTTCGACTTGCCGAGGAGCTGAGCCTTCAGAAAAAGCAGGTTTCTGGCCACCAGTATAAGAAGACCGAACAGCATTCGACCAATTCAATTATTTATCACTAGGCACTATTGACTTGGTAACCATTTGGTTCTTGCACTGAATTATGATCAGTTACAAAAAGGGGGCAAACTATAAACTAATTAAAAAATAAGAATCGACATATAGATCAGGCATTGAAGAGCTTCCTGAAAGGCCCATCCTTGCGGTCTTTTGCAGCTTCAGTTAAAGCAAGGAACCTCTTAAACCCAGTTGTAGCTGCACCCCTCCCAAGCGCTGCTGCTCTGGTAAGTACATCCTCTCTTGACGCTATGACTCCAGCAGCAGCTGCACCTGCGCTGGTAAAGAGGGGAGCTGCAGGAGCAGAAGCGGGGACAGCCGGCACAACTGTTGGTGGGGTTATAGGTTGTTGAGTTATCCCCGACACATGTTTGTTAAAATCCTCCAGTATACTTTGCTGGTCCGCCTTTTTTAGGCCCTGCATAAACCATCTCCAATTACAATTGGCACGAAACCAGGAAGTATGATTCTATTTTTTACAAGTGAACATTTCTAACTCAAACAACAATTGCAATGCTTAAGAAGAAGTAATGTCCAATTTCCTTGAGAGGAAACAACTAATTGAAAGTATAAAATTCTGTTGTCAAGTAAGAATACCATTCAAGGAGATAAGCAACCAGCACCCAAAAGGTATTAACTCTAGCCAACTATCAGGAAGCTTAAAGACGTTGAACTCAAGGAGTCATGCTAGTTTTCCTTGAAACATCTGATGACTTTTCTGGAGGAGAAAGTGCGGGAAAGAACACAAAAGGGATCATAGGTATGACATGAAGTAAACATGTATTCTGAAGCTCTAGCTATTAATCATAGGTGAGCTTAAGAAATAACTCAGAACACCACATACTTGAGTTAAATATGTACTCCCTCCGTCCCAATTGAAGGGTAACACTTTGACTAGGCATGGATATCAATAAATGAGCTGAAAAAGGGTAATTTCCGTAAAAGGCCATTAAGTGTGTGGCCCATATTTATTCCTTGCAAAAAGTAGGGGTAATGTGATCAAGTAGGATGATCCAAAATGGAAGTGTAACCCTTCAAGTGGGATGGACGAAAAGGAAAGTGTAACCCTTCGATTGGGATGGAGGGAGTAACACTTGATGAAATCATAGTGGCGTCCAACAATAAGCAATATACAAAGCACAAATAACAATCACCGTAGCTGCCACTTGAGGTAATCAAGGAACTCTCCAGAAGCATGCGAAGTGTCACTTATGGCAGGAAAGTTATGTATGTGAATCAAGTGCTCTTTTTAATGATTTAGCTACAAGGACACTGTTTTATTCTTACACTGATGCCAAATTCTTGTAGAGTACCACACTTGATGGTCTATGATTTGGTCAAGACAATAAGCCAATGAGAGGGTGGGGGGAACAGATGAAGAGGATTCATGGCCCATCATGGAGTCCCAAATTACAAGCCAGAGAAGCACAGATAAACCATTATTTGAACTTCTAAAACGAAGCCAAGCGTAATAATCAGAAAGATAGACACCAGAGTCAATACCGAGGGGGAGAAGAGAGCATAGAAACCAATTAAAACTATGATTTAATTTTGGTGCACCAATCATGTAATCAAATACTTGGTCTCTACAAACTTTAGGATGTAGTTAATACTTGATAAGAAACAATGCATCTGTGTTTTGGAGAAATATTTAATCAAAAGTATAAATTTTATGTCACGTGCCAAATTCTTACTCGACAAGGACAGAATTTGGTGCACTGCCGGTGTAAATAATCAATCTACACAAGTGGTTAATTTTATTCTTAAGACTAACTATAACTTTATCTGAACAACCTGATCCAATTTAAGATGCTGAAAAATGCAATCAAGCCCACGAAAAAAATAAAGGGTAATAGTAATAACAAGTTAATAAAGAGTAAAACATAAAATAAACAGAGAGAAAGAGAGATGTCTGCGAAAACACCCACTAAATCGTAACAGCCATCAAAGGCTCATGTATTGAATGTGGAAAAAGAAATCAGATCCTCAAACAGATGTTAAGCCAGACTTTATGACACCAGATTGAAGACGCTAAACTGTGGGGCAATACAGTAAGAGAAAAAGGAAAGGAGTTAAAGAAGGGTGAGTAAAACCTTGAGCTCTAGGATCCGCTGAAACTCCAAAGGTGTTCCCTCAGGTAGCAAAGCACGATATGTATCAGCCACAGAATCAAGTGGGGACAGTATAACCTGTGTAAACCTAAAAATTAACATGCTGAAAACAACTTTCTTATATAGAACACTAGAACAGGCCTAGTCACCTACCTTCAAGAGCGCTTCAGCCTTGCTCATTTCACGGCTTACAAATTTAGAGTAGCTAGCAGATCCTGATGTCTATGAAGAGAAAAGATTGCAAAACACCGATTAAATACATGCTTAAGATTGTGTAGTGAAATGTGAAACAGATAAAGTATTGACAAGTGCTACTAAACGAGTAATTCTGTCTACTTGTTAAACTGCCATTTGGGTAAGAAGAAAGAACGCATTCGTAACCATTACACATTTGGGTAGTTATTGGGTTACATTTTGGATACAAATTAAAATAATGTATACCTAAATCGCGAAACCAATAACTGATTTTTAAGAGGGTAACCGATAACGGAAGAGTTAGCAAGTCGGGTAACAAAATTTCAACCCCTGCATGGTAATGAAGGTGATAAAAGCTACGATGATATGTTACCTGTTTTCCAAGGGAAGGAATATCTAGAAGGATTGTCTTCACCGCCTGAGTATCTAACAACATCTGCCAAAAGGAAAACCAGTCAGGTGAATCGATGGAAAAATAACTCTCCCTGGAATAGGTTTTAATAGTAGTTCTTCCTAGGAGAGAGTTCTAAATTAAGAAATAAAAGTAAAATCTAGCTTCATTCAGAAGCAAAATCTATGATCTTTTGGATCAGTTGCTGCTCGCTAAACATGTTTCACCAAGATGCAATACTGCCCTCCTTGGTACTAGGTACTAGGAATACCAACTGAAAAAAGAGGATGGCTTGGGGGGGGGGGGAGGGGGGAGTACTTGTTGAGCGCCAGTTTCTGATATGTGCTTGCATTTGAAAATATTGAGGTAGAAGCGTGGAGCAAGAGATGATGCAAGCTGCATAACAAAATTAGGAAATGAGCAAATCAAACGAAGCAAGAGACAACAACAGGAAATACAGAAGACAGAATCCCTGTCCAGGAATTTCCTTTAATGTCATGCAGGGGAAAAACAGGAGTCGTCCCAGATAATAGATTTCAGTAAATTCCAGAACACGGATATCAGGTTAGTAAAGCAATCCTTTTTCAACAACATTTAAAAATGTTTTCTAATACAAACATCTACATTCAAAAAGGAAGTCCATGATCACCTTGTCTAGGAAGAACTGGAAGTAAATGGGAGAAAGGAGGTTTCCCAACACGGGGATGCTACTGCCAAGGATCATATTTATGCCATTAACATACCTGCAAGAAAATATTTATTTCAGAGAATGGCTTAAGCACGACAATCAAAGATTTCAAATTTCAAAAATGCATCTTACTCGGACTGATCACCAACACTTTCAAGCGTACCCCAAGGAACACGTGTCATTGATGCCATTTCAACATCAAATTTACTTTCTAAACCATGCACTAATGTTACCAATGCTTTTGTTATTACGGCTGAAAATTCATCCTATACAAAAACAAAACTCAAATGAAGAAGATAAATAAGACAAAGCTATCAAAGATCAACAAATCTGAAACACTTGCCTGCACTTCAGACATGTCCACCACATCAATTAATTGGGAATCGATAATTTTGGACACATTCTCAGCAAGCTCTTCAGACTGTAAAATCATGAGATCCAAGTTACTGTAAAGTAACAGTAAACTATGGTCACGTAAAACAACGTGGTATAGATGAAAGAATGATGGAACTATCTCAGCAGTATTATCTACTCCGTTCGTCCCACTTGAGGAGAGACACTTTCCTTTTTGGGTTGTCCCACTTGAACAGGGACAATTCCCTTTGGACCATTCCACTTGACAATATTATTCACCCTTTATTGCAAAGGATACACATGGACCTCGTGTTGAGGGTTATTTAAAGAGTTTAACATGTTTTCAGCACTTTTCTTAATTTGCGTGTATAGTCAAGGTGTCCCTCTTCAACTGGGACGGAGGGAGAACCAAGCTGTCAGGTGAGATCATTGTCACATTACCTAAATGGAAAATGAGTCGACCATATGTCACAGAGCTGTATATAGGTTGAAAAGGTATTCACCCTGTAATACCTTTATCTTTACCATCAGAATTTCTATTACGGACTACTAATCACTTCTGGCATGTCCTATAAAAAATCTATTTTTTCAAAAGTACATAGCTCTTGGATACATACTCAGCAACTAAATCACAAAAAGACCTGGCCTACGCACTCTAAAGTATAAATGCATAATAAGGCAGTAAGCTAAGAGAGAAGACACTCCAATATCACAAATCAAACAAAATACTTCCTGGCTACTCAAATAGAGCCCCACAAACCAGCAAGTAAGCGTATGAATCTCCAGGTCTGACACATTACACGGAAATCTGAAGCTAAGCATGGGCATCCTTAGAATATCCGATGAGCCACTCCCAAATCCTCCCCACCAACCACATGGTAATACGTTTTAAGATACAAATCATAATGCCATACAAGAACCCTGTACACATCCTACTATTAAGAAAACCAACCGTCTTATGGCAATATTCTGCAGTATTCACGATATAACATATCACCCTTTCGTCTCTATCAGATGTCTGCATGAAATTTCAAGTGCATAAACACATGTTATCATTACAGATGGAAAGGTATGTACAGATTTTCAATCAAGGTGGAGAGAAGGAGATGAATACCTTAATCTGTCCATCCATACCCGTTGCTGTTGCAACAATGCCTGTACCGCCCTTGGGCAATCTCGCAAAAAGCTTTGTGGCATATGCTTTAAGAATTCGTTGAAACACCTAAGAACAAAAAAAAAAAATTTTAATCCTTACTACCTAAATATGTACAACTGTACAAGTACGTAATTCTATTAGGATAAAGGAGTTAAGCATGTCATTCTACAATGGTGAGATGGCAAAAATATATTTTAAGAATGCAAATGTAGTCATCCCAAAAAAAACAAAATAATAAAAATCAGTGGTAAACGAGAGCATTTTAGACATCCCCCCCCCCCCACCCACACACATTGTAATTTTTTGAATTCATGTCACATTTCACCCAATTCTTTCTATATTTCCTCAACTCTTTAAACATCCCCCCCCCCTAATTTTTAAATTTTTTGAATTCCTTCCACATTCCACCCAATTCTTTTCATATTTTCCCAAATTTCACATTTAATTTTAAAAAAGCACCCCACGTGCATCTAGAAATAAAATAAACATTTGAATTGTAAATGATCAAAGTTCTTCGTTTGTTGTTGCGTTGAGATAAAACCTGAATCATATCAATAACGATATCTTCTCCATTTTCGGCCGTAATTAGTACTGAGCTTTTGTTGCCAACAATATCATTGTACAATCTTCCACTCCTACTCTATAACTCGCAACAACCGCCTCAGAGAAAGCCAGAACATCAAGGTACATTTCTCCGTACCCATATCACTAGGGCTATAAACGAGTCGGGCCAGCTCGTGGGCTCGACATGTTAAAGTCCGACTCGACTCGCATTGCTTTTATGAGCCAAGAACACCATTTTCAGGGCCGTCACAGTTTGCAAGTTCGACTCTACTCGTGAGCCGGCTCGTTAAGGGCTCAATTCGTTAAGGCCCAACTCGGCTCACCATTAATAGGATTAATACTAGAAGAACAAATGAACCGTAATAAATCATTAAAAAGGTCCATTTTTCTGTTGGTCACATTCGCCAAGGCTTGTGAAGGCTTACCAAAGCCCGTCAAAACCCGTTAAAGGCCGCTAATGCCTTAGGTCGCGAAAGCTCGCGGAGGCCCGAGTGTCTCACCATTCATTCATGAGTCGAGCCGAGCACACCAGTTTGAGGTCAGGCTGGAGCCCGTGAAGGTTCGACTTGTGGAAAAACTTAACGAGACGAGTCGAGCCCGTAAAAATTCGACTCGACTCGGTTCATTTCAGGGCTACATATCAGACATCATGGCTGGCTAAAGAGGATCCAAGTATCTTCTACATAATGATGCGTAGGATGCTTCAGGTAGTTTTGTGTGAAATACGGACTGCGCGTGGTTATGCATACAAGTGTATATATCTAATGAATAGAAGATAAACATTTTTAATAACTGCTAGTGTCAAGGAGGGCCATTATTGATATAGTACAGAAGTCCAAAGCACTAAAAGGTAGGACGAGAATGATCACTTGGATATTCATGATATTTGACATAGTATTTAATACGTGCAGTATGGATAAGACTTTTATGCCCCTTCATCACCCTGTGTATCATACATACGCTACGCCCAAAATGTCTAAGCCATGCTTGATTATATTAAGCATGAACTGTTGAGTGCTAAATGGCCATCTGAATGAACAGGCTAGGAGGTAATATTTTTTATGCTGTAGAATTAGACTAACAGTAACATGTATATAAATTAACAGAAAACAGAAATACACAAGCAATTTTATATTAATGATTCATAAAGTTCAACAGGTTGCAACAAAGCAAGAAGGCAAATCATATTTTTTTGGTGAATGCATTTGTTTCATTTCTATATAACTTTGAAATCTAATTTTCAACATTCGTCTATATTTTAAATCGAACTTTGATAAGAATGTTGACTGAGGAAATTAGTTGTAAAATTAGTTACTAGTGAAAAGCATATGCATTTATTTTCTCATGATTTAAGTTACAAGTTCTGACGTTTATTTGAGAGAGAAAAGTAAAAAATTCACATATAAAAACATAGTGAAAGATGTAGTCATGAAATGAAACCTTTAGAGAGTAAAGGGGGCCACGTGTTATTCTGTCGAGTCTTTTTATTCTCCTAAAGAAAAGTTACAGAATCTACCTTCAACTTAGTAAAATAACACTTCCATGCTTTATATTATCTACAGTATCCTAAATAAATCCAAAGTAACTTTTTTCTTTCCAAAAACCCAGTGGGCTCCATGGCCCCAACTACTACTCAAGTGGGTCCGCCCCTGATCATATGGGGTTAAAATATATATTAATCAGAAACTATATAAGTGGTGCAAAATCTTGAACAAAATTTAAAACCACACCTTGAATATATTGAGCAATGTCTGATTTTTTGTCAAGGCACTACACCGCTTTAGGCTCCTCCTGATAATCAAAAAGACCTTAACATAACAACAACAAAATTGGGATCAGAAGAAGAATTTCAAAATTGGCAGAATTGATATCAAAACAGAAAATCAGCTACTGTGGATGTTTTTTTTTTTTAAAGTAGTAGTACATATTACAACAATAATCAAAAGAATCTACTCAATGTAAGCAGAACTGGGAGCCAAGAATGTTTCCTTAAAGAAAACAAATGTTTTGATGCATATTAATTTATCTCTCACACAGCTGTCAACGTCGCAATCACTAATCATGAAATGAACATCTCATACATACATGCATGGATCAATGTGTCGACAAATGGTTATCAAGTATTAAACAACACTAGAGAGGACCTTCCCGAAGAGATTCCATACCTCCCTCTCAAGAAACACTGCACCTCTTTCATAACAGCTTAAACATTGATCTAGCTACTTAAAACGTCACACCTATTGAAGACTGGGCAGCTGTGAGCAATTTCTCCCTATTATAGCAGGTCAGTAGGATTCGAGACATGGTAAGTAAGCTGACTTATGCAGGTCCCCAACAAGCAGAGAAGGTTACTTTTTCTCCACCAAATTCCGCAGGATAGCTAACTTATTAATGCTACGGAGCCACAGAGGAAGAGAAGGATAACAAAAGTTCTACCAAAGATATTCCATATTGTCAAATAAACCTTACATCGGTTCTCTAACTGAGGGATGCGAAGAGCAGAAATGCAAGAATGAGAGCAAACATTTATTTTATACTACAATAAACAGAGAACTTTCTTGCAAGGGTTCAACAGGAATATCTGCTAGTAGCAAGTCTATATGCTTACCTGCATGCTACTGGATAAGATATTAGTCTGACTCCCATCATCTATATCCCATGTTTCTTCCTGTTGTAGAGGACACCAAAATCTATCAATTTCAATCATTCAAAGCATGGAACCGAAAAATGAGCTTTTGGGCAGTGGGCACACAATGAAAATACCTGCACAAGTTTCTCCATATGCTCCATTAGAGTCTTCTCTTCTAGTTCTACATATATCATCAAGTGAGGCTCAAAGCACGATGTTATAATTCCACGGAAATTGAACTGCCATGGAGAGGGTTAAGTAATTAAGTTCTAAAATAACAAGAACTAATAGCTTAGGATAGAAAAAACCATGAGATGACTATAATGATAGCATGTATTGATCTTGACCATCTGGTTTCCGGTCTCCTCTCCCTACCAAGTTTAACACAGCTGCATTCTCAAGGCTCGAGCTCGAGACCTCTGGTTAAGCTAGAACAACCTCTTACTAGTTGATCTACGAGCTTGGTGGTTATAGCATTGTAATCTTGACATGCATTTAGAATTTGGGTTCACCACAGATTTGTGTCAGCAATAGACAGTTAAAAATATGGCTGTAACCGAACCAACCCAATCAACCCAACCAAACTGAGCATAATAATACTGAACCAAGCTATTGGGTTGATTTTCGGTTAAGATTTCTCAAAATCGATAAATTGGGTTGTTTTCGATTAATGTTCTTACTATGCAGCGACCAAGTATGTGTACACTTACTAGTAGCCACATATGTCAAGTATGCTGCACGCACGTGGTAGGGCCAAGACACATGAACTGGTGCTAACCTAGATATAAAAAGGAAAAATCAATGGCCAAAGTTACTTTAAGCCCCTTCTTCCTTCTCTCCATCTTCTCTCTCTTTCTCCATTCCCTCTATACTGCAAAAACCAACCAGGGCATCCACGACCACCAGCCACTTCGCTAGCCCTCTCATCTTAACCTGTGAACACCAACCAATGCCGCCAACTCTTCGTCATATTTACCAATCTAACAACCAATTCTAAATCCATCGCCACCAGATCTCAGACAGATCCGTCATCCTTGCCCCCAGTCCACCACCCACGTCAATGACCTCACTACAACGCAACCCCCCCAGCAACCACAATCAGCCATCTATTAGCACTCACCGCCATATTTACCTGCTCCAGCAACCAGGTTTGGAGAAGCCGCTGTTAGAACTAAACCAAATCTAAGACCAAGATTGATATGAAAGAGTCGAACAAGAAATGGTGAAACCAAACCGACTCAAGCTAAAACCGAAGTCTCGTTTCAGTTTCAGATTCGGCTTCGGGCAAAGTCATCATTAACCCACCCAGGAATTTCCCTTTGGAGATAAGGAGCTAAGGAATTTGCGACAAGATTATGTTATGTAGCTTCCATCTGGCCTAGAAACTTAAGAGTAGTAAATAATATATACAAGTATTTCATCAATCCAATTATCCTGCAATTTGGACAGATAGTTAAAGTATACTTTTCCTTCTTTTACTTCTATGCAAACATTACCATGGTCAATAGTGTAATTAAATCATGTAAGATGCGACATTCGATATGCAGTTACTATTTAACCACCCCGATGATAGAAACCATCCCAACTTCCGGTGCTTGCCTAAATGTTGCAAATAATTTTCACGAAGATATAGACTGTAGCAGTGAGACTATATTTGGCTAACATTGTGCAAGGGCAGTGCAAAAGTATAGGAATGTACCCCAGCTCCAGGCACTGCCAAATCCTTCTGTCCATTTTTACCCTGAGAGCAGAAAAGCATCATGGATCAAAAAAACTCTCCTATAAAGCAAAACCTTGAGCAGAAGTGCATAAAAGACCTTGATAATAATGTATTTGTTAACTGCCATCAGTAATCAACTAAACTTACATCATCCACATTCCCTTGATGTGCAGCAAGCTTTTTCTCATACTTCTTTCGAATATCCCGCGCAATTTGACTATTACTCTCCCCTTCATCTGTTTCCTCAATGTCAACGGCCACTTCTCTGCTACTACTGCCCCCACCAAATTTCTCTGCCAACTCTTCCTCGAATTCAATAGTTCTTTGCAGTGCCTACAGATTCACCAAAACAAATATCAGGAGTGAAACAAACAGAGAGAAACTGCAAACTGGCAGGACCTAGAGACTCAACATAGGTGTTTCTATTACACATGGACTGAATGCAAGCATTTTCTGGAAATGAAGCAAATTAAATTGTTACTAGAATCACTTTTACAAACAAAAAAAAAAAAAATCCAAGCCTAATGTCTTCCTAACCTTGCAGATATTTCAAGTTCCCGAGTGAGACTACAGATCCCCCCCCCCCCCAAATAAGGATAGATTATATGCATCAGAGTGTAGTTATTAAAGGCACACGGCGGGGGGGCACGCGCCCGAGTGACGAAGCCCGCAAAAATGCTTTAAAAAGTTACTAAAAATATAGTATAGTTATACTATATAGAACATCAGCATGAGCAAAATTATTAGGTAAACCAATCCAAGGAAAATAGCATCTCAATCATAATTAAATGAGCAGTATTTTACTACTGTAAATTAACAATCTTAGGAAGAATAACAAAATTCAAGTTCTAGTGTAAATTAACGGAAGGACATGAGGTCATCATCTAGGAAGTCTTCCCTTTTGTTATTCCATTCTTTTGTCTAAAAAAATAACAGGGGATGAACTGTAAATTATTTTTTTAAAAAAAGGAAAACAGTAGTACAAAATAACTGGGAAAACAGGCTGTGAATTTAAAAAATACATAGGGGATGAAAGTGTAAAGGGAGAAAGAACAGGGACAAAAGGAAAGAAAAAGAAAAGGAAATAAAAGAACAGCTGCGTTATGACTTTAACGTCACGGACTGGTCCGAATCACCATCAAAAGGGCCGATTAAAACAAAAACAGTAGGAAGAGGAAAGAAAAATTCATAATTGACCCCAAAAGAACAGCGATGGGGGTAGAAAAGAAGAAAGAAGCAGGAAAAAGAAAAGAAAAAAAAAAGATGACAGACTTGGGCTCTAGAGGGTCGCTGGCCAACAATGGTGGTAGCCAGCCTGTCGCTGCTGCTGGTAGACTGTCTTTCTTGATCGCTTCACTGCTACTTGTAAGTTTTATGATGAGAGATCGCCTAGGGCAATCCAAGATTCATCTAGCTCGCATAAGGATTCACCTAGATTACCAAGTCATGTCAAACAGGCCAGCCTAGTTGAGAGGAATTATGAGGATTTATCATCAATCAAGAAGGGAAAGAAGAGATTGTTGGTCGCAAGGTACTTGGAATTAAAGGCACGGTGCAAACAAGCCAAGGCTAGTAAGGTGCGAGCTAGGGAGGCGAGCTCGACTAGCTCGGCCTCAAGTCGCGACGAAGAGTGTGCGAGCAAGGGGCGAGCTCAAAGAAACTGCCGGCGAGGAAGACCAGGAAAAGCTAAGCTCACTATGCTTGATCGAAGGACGCGAGGAAGGGCAAGCAGCGATCTAGGGTGGCGAGCACCATAATGCTCGGCATGTTCGGCACAGCTCGACAGCTGCAAGCCTTTTCCTTTTCTATTTTGGTTTCCGTCGCTTAGGGTAAATTAGTTAGTTTCCAACTTGGTTTCTTGTTTTGTTTCCTATTTGGTTTCTAACTTAGGAGTTTGTTTCTTATTTAGTTTCCTAGTTTAATTGGTATTTGCTTTTAGGATTTCCTATTTAATAGTTTTCCTATTCCAAGTTAGTTAAGGATTTCAATTATGTAGCCTATATAAAGACCTCTATTGTATTCAATTAAATTAGTTTTTGAGTTGAGATTAATTAAAGCTTTTGCTTTGTTTCAGAAATTCTCTTTGAGAGATTTCGTTTATTCTTGAGTTATTTATTCTTGAATTTTTGTTCTTGAATAATTAATTCCCCTATTGAGTTCTTAGGGTAATTGCGTCCTAGGGGTTTAATAGCATTCATTCTTTTATCTTCTTGGTTCTTCAAACAATTGCGTTTGTTGGGTCAATTAGCCGCCCATATAGCCTTATCAATCAATGTTCCTTCGTTTCCGTTGGAGAAAGGGTTCTTAATCACATCTTGATTAAGGGTTCTCTCATCATTTTAGGTCATGAGTTTACAGAGTCGCTGCTGCTGCGCCATTTATTGATTTTAAAAAACTGCCAAGAACTCGAGATTCATTAATTGGGGGCCCATGGGCCTAAGCACACCTCACCAAGGCTCGCGCCTAGGGCTCAGGCGGGGCTAGGCCCCAAACCTGCGCCCCGCTGGCCTAGCGCCTAAGTGCGCCTTTAATAACTACGGAATATGGATCAGACACTTGCCATCATATACGACAACGAAAAGCAGTTAAGCATCTCAATCCATGCTCAAATACAATACTTTTAAAACATCTCAAGAGAACACTAGCTTATTGAAATAAACTAGGTAAGGTTGAATTGCCTGTAAAATGGCGTGATAGTATAATACAAAACACAGTTTAATAATCATTCAGATATTTGTAGGATGGGGGAGAGGGGATGAGGTGGACCAAACTTATGAAATCTGATTCCTACATAAGTTGGAAATATATAAGAACTGAAACAAATACAATTGAAATAGATATTTACCAACAATAGTGTACCAACATCTGGCTTCTCTTTCAGATTATCAAAGATCTCCACAAGTTGCACCCTGATAATCAAGAACCACACCAATCAACCCACATACCTAGAAGAAATTCAAGTAAAATAAACTACATGATGATTAATGAGGACAAAACGTTAACAAGGACTGCAAAGGAAAGTATGCAGAAGGAAGATGTTTTAATATAGAAAGAAAAAAGATTAAAATAATAAATAAGCAACAGATAGAAAAAGACTACTTTAAATCAGAATCTAATACTGTGAGATGATATCACACTTAAACCCTCTGTGTTACATGGGAGTTGCACCTGTTAACCCTATTAACCAAATATAGCCAATGACACACTAAGAGGCGATAATGAGAGACAATGACGAAGAGGTAGGTGGAAAAATAAGTAGGCGGAGGTTGAGATCTTTCGTGGGTTGAAAACAACAAAAATTATATCGGCCGAAAAGAGAAACTTTAGCATGGAGTTACTTTAAAGCAGCAGCTTTGTTCATAGGCTTCTTATGGTGCGTCCTATCCGAACTGATACGACCCTGGAAAACTTCACATGAGCATAACGAAAAATAAAATAGTTGAAAGACCAAGGGAGGGGATAATTTTGACACAACTTACAGTCAACCAACTAACTTTGGAGCGTGAATAATACGTACCTTTAGCTTAGATGGAAAATGTAAGGATTGCATGCCCTATGTAACTACAGAAGGTTTAGGTGCTTGTTTGTGTACCAGAAGATTTCATTTGCAAACGAGAAACCACAGGGCGTTTCTGCAGTTTACCATTTAAGGCAAGCAAAGGAGAATACTGATCCTTGTAGACCCAAGCACTACATTCAGTCCAAATACAGCAATATAGTAAAATTAAAATTTATAGAAAACGTACTCCCTCTGTCTCAGAGAATCCATCTTGTGAAAATTCTTAATCATCTTTTCTTTTCTAGAAAATTCTTTTCACGCCAATTGTCCATAGCTATTAGCTCCCTTGTTAGTTGTGACTTGTGAGATTAAAATAAACTTAAACAAAAAACAATCAATCTGGTTGATGTGACAACACAAGCATAAGATGATTATTCAAGGAATTTTAGATCAAGTCAAATACTTTGGTAAAACCTGTATAAAGACAATAGGAGACAGCAATTTTGGAATAGACGGTATACAAAACATGGTTCACCTCGACATGGTGTGTTGGATAATTCAGAATTATGTTTCTCATTTTTCGGATTCGATGCATGGCAAATAAGCTAGCGTGGATCACTAGGAATATGTTTTGAATGAAAATTTTGTAAGGGTTACACCTTCAAGTGGTTTTTCAGTAATATTTGGGCAGATTGGGCATGATTTTCGACGTGGTGACTGATCATATGCTGTAATCACAGCTTTAAAAAAAATGGAACACAATTTACCTCTCCTCTCCTCCCCTACTCTCCCCTCGCCCAGAGGAATACATGGCGAGACATGAAAACTCTTGAAAAGAATATATTCCAACCCTGAAAGGAGAAGACTAACCTAGTCAACTTGCAGAACTGAATACAGAGTAAATACTCAACGTGCCATGAAGCAGGAAAAATTTTCCATATCTCCTCATTCGTTCTCAATCGACGCTTGATCCAAGCATATCTCCTTTCTGTTTTATCCAACTTAGCTAGTTCTGAAGAAGAATGTGAAAGGTTTCATAAGAAAGACATGAAAACTGGGTGTTAAAAACAACCCACTGGCTAATGAAAGTTGAAAGGAAAAAGAAAATTGGACATACCAGCTCCTTCAAATATTTGCTGATACGATGTAAGCTCCCTGTTACAAAAGTTTTTAACCAACTCTTCCCTCACTGATGGTTCCAATGCATCAACAACTAAGCAAGCATCTGATAAGTGCTGCAGCAAATTACTTTCTTCAGTCTCTTTCCCTGTACCTAGACTGGGATAAAAGAAGTCAAAGGAACCAAACAAATAAAAACTCACGCTTAGATGCTACAAATATAAATAAAGCAAGAATTATCAAACTACACATATTATTTTCCAAGCAGGGTCAGGATCAGATTACTCTTAGAGCAGCTCCAACGGGAGCATCAAACGGGGCATCAAATGGCCCAACCGCCATTTTGATGCTCCAAAGCCAGAAAATAGTGCTCCAACGGAGGCATCAACCCGGTGTGCAAATTTGATGCCCTCCCCTTCCGGATGCAAATTTGCACCCCCAAAAATCAGTAACCAAATTTTGGTTCCAAAAAAAAAAAAAACCGTTGGTACTCTACAACGGCTATATTTAGGCCAACGGTAATATTTTCTTCAAACCAGTATATAAAGAAGTAGAGAGAAGAGAAACTTACCTCTCTTCTCTTCACAAACCCACAGTTGAATTCTTCACAGCCACAGTTGGATTCTTCACAGCCACAGTTGGATTCTTCACAAACCCACATCCAAACTTACTCCATAGAAGATCATCC
>JAOWAN010000049.1:12851573-12866265 GCA_028566635.1 Lobelia cardinalis
TTTATTTATTATTATTTTGATGTTTATGATTGGAGTGCAGAAGCATCAAATGGGATATCAAAACACTGTAGCAGTAATCAAATGGGTATTTGATGCCCCATTTTGGTTATTGCCGCTGGAGTTGCTCTTAGCACTCATGAACTGAAGTGATGCAATTTTGGTTTACCAGAGGCAACATAGAGAGAATAATTAATATGAAATCTCTTAAGAGACAGAAGAACCCAAAGGCATTTGCTAAAGCAGATTCTCGTGATTTGTGCATTTTCTTCTTCATCTACATTGCAACTTCAATTATTTTCTCTCTCCATACTTTTCCTCCATTAATAGCGGGTAGAACCAGTTTTAAGCAAATCAAGTTAAAATTTAAAAATCAAAAGAGATGTACGAATCAATGAAGCAGCATTTTCTATCACTGATATAGTTCAGTGATAACATGCTCCCTCTGTCCCACTTCATGAGGGACACTTTGACTATACACGCAAATTAAGAAAAGGGCTGAGATAGGTTATTTCCGGAAATGCCCCACAGTATGAGGCCCATAATCATATCTTGCAAAAAGAAAGGGTAAACTTGTCATAAGAGATGACCTAAAAGGAATGTGTCCCTCTTCAAGTGTGACAACAAAAAAAGAAAAGTGTCCCTCTTGAAGTGGGGATGGAGAGAGTGTAAGATAGCAGGTAATATTATAGCTAGCAAGTTTGAAGGGAGAGCATAAAACACACCTGGAAAAATCAGAAAAAACATGAGACTTGAGAATTTGTTTAATGTTCTTAAACTTCTCCCTGAGCTCCGTGATCTTCGGAATATCTCTATAGGCGTCAAAATGACTACATAACTGGTTTACAGCCTGAACAACAGAAAGGTGATAATCAGTAAACAGAGGATGCACTTCATATGAAGACAAAGACATTTAGCTCTTCAGTTACTCCAAAAATGCCAACAACATAGCAAACATGCCAAACGTCCATAAATTAATATTTATACATGCCAACATCAAAAATTCTTTTGTTTGTCTTGCCGTTGGCCAAAAAGCTTTGGCAGAAAGCAAAAAGCACATCTAGCACTACTAGATATTTAGTAGGAGAAATAGTTGAATGTTTATGATATAAAATTAACAAGTAGTGGTGATCTTTATAAGAAAAAATCTGAATCATCTATATCTAGCTTATGTACCTCCAGCTGTGCAGCTGCCTCTTTATATTGTCGTTTAGAAGCCATTATTTGAAGTTGCTCAACAGCCGAGACTGCCATTTTAAAGAAAGTGTTGCAGTAAGTACGTACACATATGATAAATATAATGATTGATCACTTACATGTTTGTTATTAAGGATTCACAAGAGAGAGGGTAAAAGATGTTACTAGCAAAAACACTTAGTACTTGGCTGATGCATTAGCAGGGGAAGGAAAAGAAGAAGAAACAAACTCGCTATTAACAACCACATACATCACAGGCCCTCGGGAAAAGATAGATGTCATCCTTAGAAGTTGATCACTTGACCGGAAGAAGTTCGAACTACCTATGCCTCACTATAAAGATGACAGTCAACTTCAATGTTCTCAGTTGGTTCATGAAATACTGGGCTTGGTTATAGACCTATAGCAATTTATGTATTGGCTGTCCGAAAATAAATCTCCACGATCTTTCAGTAGAAATCCCATTGCTTTTTACGCAGATTTTGCATCACATTAGATCCAAACATTTCGCCTTTTGCTCCTCTAGTACCAAACTTACTAAAAATAGAGAGTTGCAACGTAATTAGATGATTTTCTAACCAATTAACCTCCTTTTAAGAGAAAATTCTATCCTTATTGTCAAAGCAAAATTGAATAAAATTTCTAATGCATTCAGCTTCTCATTGCGCTGGAGGGATCAGCGTTTCAGGGAACTTGGAATCAGTATGTACTTGCTAATGAAAAGGGTTGTTATTGGTAACTTAGGGTCTTTCAGCTAATGGACATGGGAAGGTTGTTTCGGTCTGATCTATTGATTTATGTCATTTCTTCTTTAACTAATTTGGGTCTCTTTTCATTTTTATTTGGTGGGCTCTTAGCACACCTCATAGATAAGTATACCTTCTACATCTATAAACTTCTTCGTTCATCAAAGGAGTGCCAACATTATAATTGGTTTATCATTGCAACCAAGCTTTTGTAATAAAGTGTCTGCTCTCTTTTATGGGAAGAACTTCGAGGGTACCGAGGAGCGTCTCATTCCATATTGAGAATTTTAGCAAAATGAATTGTTTCATAACATTCCAGAGCATAATTAAATAATATATCAAAACTGGAAGCTCAAGTCATCTTCCGTTGGAGACTCCAACACTTTAAGGCTTTGACAAATGAAGA
Organism: Lobelia cardinalis; assembly: GCA_028566635.1. Classification (NCBI taxonomy): domain Eukaryota; kingdom Viridiplantae; phylum Streptophyta; class Magnoliopsida; order Asterales; family Campanulaceae; genus Lobelia; species Lobelia cardinalis. The sequence continues at coordinate 12,853,920 of JAOWAN010000049.1, forward strand.
ATTTTATGATCAGCCAAACAAAAATGGATTAAGTTCAAAGAACAAGTGGAAGAAGAATCCAGGGGAGGAAAAGAAGAATAAATTCCCCGAGAAGATATCTGCACCGATAACCCTTCAATCCCGATATTAAAGTATAAGCAAGTAATAACTGGCTGACAAGCACCCAGAGCTAAAACTTAAAATTACATAGACTACCTGATCCTTCAACATTTGCACAGACAAAGACTTATCGCAGATATTCTCGATACCTCTTCCTCCAAAATGATCCACATCACAAAAATATAGCACATCAATCACACCTCTTATCCAACAGATGGTATCATATTTGAGAGAAAACAAGCTAGGCACAGCTCACGAAGGAATGATGAGTGATAAAGATTTCTAAAACCCAAAGAAAATTAAGCTAAGCGCAGGGCGAAAGGTGAGAAAGATGTTGAAAAAGCAAGAAAAAGAAACAATACCCCTTACCATGATTGCTCCATAAAGGCACGGAGAACTATTCCCAACATGATACATAATGACACAAAGGGTATCAAATAATTCAAATGCGTTAAATCACATTTGAAACCTGGAACTTTCTTCTCAAACAAAAAGGGGCAGGGTATCAACAAACTGATCGGACACCAAACCAAGTCTTATCTACACATTTGCGTCATATGACATATAAGCTGACCTACGATGTTCCACAATCCACTTCTCCATCTACCCAAACACCCTGTTCCAGGATAATAGATGGATCCACCCACATCAAAATATGTCCGACTACAATAACATTTAGTCTCACTTTGACTAAAATGTCATTCAGTCTCACTTTGAGGAAAGCAAATATGGTGTAATATTCTCGATGCTGAATTGATAATCCACACACTCTATGCCCACAAAGATGCTATCTGCTCAAAATCGATTGAAAAGATCGATTTACCATATAATCCTGGTATAAAAATGGAGGGGTAGATATGAAGCCTCTTTTGGAATCGTCAACAGCAAGGAATAAGTAGTCAATGACTCAACCACAAATTAAAGATTATTCACAACGCTGATATGTACCCACTTTTTCCGGCCAACAAAAATAACTAACTATATTCATCAAATTTTAAGTAAATTACCAGAATATCAAAAAACAATATATATATTATTACAAAGTATACATAGATATTATATTGACTGTGCACATGCATAGCCTATGCCACATTCGCTAGTAAGATAAATGTTTTAGCCTAGCTATCGAGTAAGACACCGAGAAGACAAAAGGCTACTTTAAGTAAAGCACATAACAGTTAAACATCAAGATCTACGGCTTCAAGAAATTAACACTCACAACATTTTCCAGAGAGTGAATTGTATAATATAAAATGCAGAAAGTTTGGGATCCTTGAACGGTAAAGACTAACCAAGCATAGTAAGACGATGGAGGGCAGTGATAGTTGTTGTTATATGCTTCTTCGCAAAATCTAACTTCTTAATGTCACGGCATATCTCCTGAACCATTGTTTCGCTTTGCTCGGCTTTGGTTTTGATTTCCCTGACCTTATACATGAGTTCCTGCAGTGAATAAATATACCCAAAAAAATTAAAAGGTATAAAATTTTACCAACTTGAGCCTGGATAACATGAACAGTAAAGATACTTGAACTAAAATTTATGAGGGGCAGCAGAGAAGGTTGGTTTCTCAAGAACAAACCTCCACAGCACGAGTTGCGGCAGCAAGATCCTCCTTTGCTTTGGTTCCTGAATTACTCTGGGAACAGAACAATCTAGCAATCATAAGACTTTCTTACCTAGCCATAATCAGTTGAAGAGCAAAAGAGTGCCCGTGAGTGGATAAATCACTAAGGTTAACATTTGAGTTAATCTATACAAGACTTTTTATTCATACCACATGATTATTTGACACAGTGACACATCATATTTCCTTTTTCCCTCAACTCTAACCTAGCCGAAAAAGAACAATTTTCAACTACTTAGGGAACATGTATAAGACATGCTTCACAGAAAATATAGAGAATCAAGCTTTGTAAAACTTACTGTACCAGAGATAAATGATTTTATAGAGACAACGATATTGGATATGGAGTTGAACGATAAGGTGTCCTCCAACCAAAGAAAAATTCATCGCATACAACCCTACAGTCCCAATGTCAGCTTGGTAACGGAATTATGTTTACCAAAACAATCAGATGGGAACTAAATGCTTAACTTGGTTGCCAGACTCATACATAAGAAAATGATCTGCTTGAGAAGTCAACTTTTTTGGAAAGAGAAGAGAAAATAAAGCCAACTTCTTAAAGCTGTGCAGTAGGAGGCCTGAGTATGCCAACCTTTTATGATGAAGCATTAAGGTGGGGCATTTTACACACTGTGTTCCTGTGGACGAAAGTTCGAAACCCTTGTTCTATTTGTCTCCGGATTTTTCGATTCAAAAGGTGTTCTAACATAATATGGATTAACTTTTCACTTGGGATTTGAAGTACCTTGATTGACTCTGGTCTCTCTAAACGTCCAAATAATTTATTATTATTTTTTGATACAGGAAAGAATTATATTAGAAGGAAAAGAATGTACAAATAAGGAGAAGAAGCTGGCAAACTCCCAAATAACTACCTTTCTGGCTTTACAATTTTAAGGATTCGGTTGACCAGCATGAAGAGGCTTGAAAGGATTATGACGACTTTTACCGGATCAGGCAGGTGTGGAGTATGGAGGGTAAGGGTCAATTGTGTGCAAATGGCATTGGATATTTGTAAACCTAGGGAGTATGGAGACTCAAAAGCAAGGAACCAGGTTATCGAGTAACTCTCTCATGGATTAAAAGTGAAATAGAATGATGCAATGGACAAGACATCCATAGAAATAAAGAAACGAAAAAGAAAATGATCAAGGAATCACTGAAGCCCTCCAGTCCCGCTGCAAATCAGATAAAGAGATTCCACCTAAGCACCCTTAACTGAAGCCCAGAGAGAATCCGTGTATTCAACACTGTCCCAAAGCAGATGTAAAGGCAAGTCTTGATCTCTAAGAATTCTCAAATTCCACTCGGTCCAAATGCCCCATAAAACAGCAAAAATCCCACATTCCATAGACTGACGCATCCTTACCTTTACCAAACCCACTGACTCGTGTTAGAAGAAAGGACGAAACGGTCAGAAACTCAGCGGACTAACCCAGGCCTCACCCACCACACCAGAAACATTATTCCATAGAAATCGAAATGCCTTACAGTTCTCCGCGCTTGCAATTTGTCATTTGTGTTGAGCTTATTAAATACAAGGGTCGAGCTGAAGGCTCTTATCTTAAATGGAACTTGAGCTTTCTGCTTTTCAGATAAAAAATTTAAGAGGAAATGGAACTGGAACTGGAACTGGAACAGGAAGGGTTTTGAATCAAGTCAGGTAGAAAAGAACAACATGGAAATACCCCTCAACCCTCTAAAGTCCAAGCCGTAGAATCAGGAGTAGCAATCAAGTGTGTGAGACAACAGAGTATCAGCTCCAAAACTTCATCGGTTTCCCTATCCTGTAGATTTCGAAAGAAATGGAAATTCCACAAATGGGTCTGCCCTCACATAAAATGAAGAAATGGGAGCTAGATCAACCAATGAAATCCGGAATAGTTGAGCGAAGGGAAGACACAAAGGAACCTGATCCACCCAAGTATCCTCGCAGAAGCAATTACGAGAATCATCCCCAACTCAAAAACGAGTGGAGTACACTGATGAAGACATTTCCAGGGACTTCTAAGAGAAACTGCGCGACCTATCCGAGTATCCCAGCCAATCGGATCCGGACCAAACTTGCTCTGAACCATGTTATGCCAAATAGAATGCAGTTCACAGGGAAAACGCCAAAGCCACTAACACACCGGGGACACATTCCTATTTAATCAGAATCTTAATGCCAAACCACCCTCCTTATCGATTTACAAACATACGCCCAAGCAATCAAATGACCCCTCTTCCCCTCCGGCGCCCCTTCTCATAAGAAGTTTCCCATAATGTATTCTAGACAATTAGCTACACTCAGATAAGGGACATGTAATAAATGGGAATGCTATCCATACAGGCTTAAATCAAAGTACTTCTCCGTCCTGGAGAAAGAAAAAGAAAATGTCAATCGAGTTCCCTACCAACCCTCTTGAACATGGGCTCCAATAGTCTAAAGACCTTTGAAATCCTCACTAAGGGCAGTCCTAAATAAGATAAAGGCCAAAAAAGCACCCTATAGCCTACAAGAGAGGCATAAGATCTCACATGCTCACATCATCTCTCTCCATATTACCAGCAAGAAGACACATCCCGATAGTAACTTTGACGCCAGAAATGAACTCGAAAACCTGGAGAATGGTTAAGCTTTCTTAAACAGCCTATTTAATCAATTAAAAAAAATTCTGTCCCAAAAAATTTACTGTCTCATGGATAAGTGGTAAATCTTGAATCTATGAAATCTTCTTTTTTCAACGGAAAGAAGAAGTGGTTTCGTGGTTTCTGTCTAGAGCATCATTCCCATTGGCCTAGAGTGATCGGAGAAAGGTTGATAGCTGAAAGAGCAGGATGCTAGTGATCAACTAAAACCTATATAATCCCACCGGAATGTACCCCTTACATATAATACTTCTCATGCTACTTGGATTATGGATCTAAGTGCGCTTTTTGTAGGATAATTGATTTAGGTGGCTAATCCCCCTCAATGATGCCCCAACCTCTAGATTTCATGTGAAGAATACTTCTCAGAATTTGTACCTTTTGAGCAATATGTATCATAGTTAGCTGCCTTCATGAACTATTGAGTTTCATTTAGCCAAATGATACATTAGTGTAATACTACCTGTCATATTAAAACTACACCAGTTTTGGAAGCCCAAGTACTTTCCAGTAACGTTATAAAAGTAAACCAAATAAGAAGTACAAGCAAAAACATGTTCTGAGAGTGAGAGGGAAGGGGGGAAATGGGAGATACTGCCTTTATGTTTCAGCAAGAGTAAATTCGTGATCAACTTCAGCTTCGCAGCGGAGGCGCTGGTGGTAGCTCTGATATTCTGAAGATTATTATGACGAAAAGAAAGATAGAATAGATGAAGTGATTTAGTGTAATTAGAAGGGTAAATACACTCTAGGAACAGTAAGCATTAATTACTTTTAGCAGCTGTTAGCATAATCCTATAATGAGTTTAATTTGGTATAAGTAGGGCCACACCAGGTGAGGATATACCAAAACCAGATAGGTAATCAAAGGAATACGAAATGATTGAAACAGAATATTAATCAATTTAAGGTAAATCAAGACTACTTCCTCTAACCATCCCCTGCTTCAAGTTGCCAGAAATGGTTCAACCATGACCATCGTTCTACTTCCCTCTCACAAACATACACGGTTTGCTGACAACGCCAGCAAACCATGAAAAGTCATTGAAGCATTAGATTGAGAACAATCTTTTCGAAATAAACTTTGACTACTCCGGTAACTTCTACCAAACGCATAGCCATTTCCAATTAAACTTCGATTACTCCACTAACAAATGAATACTAAGCGGCTAATGGGCCTGAAAAAAAATACCTGCTGACGAACAGCTGTTAATATTCCAGCATCCACCCGACGAATCTCACTGTGAATCTTTTGCATCAGTGGTTCGACGCCAGATAAAGATGCCTCTGAAAATGAATGGAACATACTCCACATTGTCAATTAAGTTTTAAATCGAATACTATATTCAAAACGATTGATTGGACTACGAGGAAACTACTAAGTTTAATAATAGAAAAAATAATGTAAAAACATATCTATCACATATAAGCCTTATTCTTCACCAAAAGCAGATCATTTGGGGTATCATGTATATTGTATGAACTTGTCCCTCAAATATTGCATGGACATTGTATCAATATAGAAGAAGCTATATGCAACAGAAAATTGGTCCAAGGTATCTGCCTGAACAGGGACCAAACCAATTTAACCCACAGCACCCTCCTAGAGAAACAATAACACAGCTGAAATTCAAAAAGACCACTTCAACTCTATTTTGAGAAACAAGGAATCCAATTCACGTCCTGCAAACTAAGTAATAATTTCGAACTACCAGAGCACCAAATCCAATTCAAATAGTGTGGATTCTACACTTCCAAATGCTACATTAGATGGATCCAATTCAATATGAAATGCACTTCAAGGACTAAATCCAAATTGTTCCTAAGAGAAAAACTAACAAACTAATTCAACCACCACCTGACTTAACATCAAAAACATGTACACCAAAGCAAATGTAAAAGTAATCTGACCAGTAGGGAACATCTGGTTGATGTAGTCCAAAGCACTAGACTTGTTCATTGCAACTCCTGGAATTGTAAATCCTGCAAAAAATTTAGAACAGAGCAAGATATTAAGTTGAATCAAATGACTGGAAAGGAATGCCGAAGAATGAGCATTATGGAAATGAGCAAAGATCTCAGTCTCAATTAATGAATTGTGCAAGCTCCATTTTCTACGCAACGAGAAAACCCCATGTCAGGATCGTGTAACTCTTCAACAAGAGCTCTAACTCAAATCAGCTCGGTAACAAGAATCAAAAAGCTTGCTTTTCCCCATGCTAGAAGGAAGATTTGTGGCAGGTCTAATGAGAAGGTTTGCACCAAGCAAGCTATTAAGAGCGGAAGGGGCTTGATCAAATATATGCCCATCTCAAATAGTTCAACCCATCAATCTGGACATATTCATCTTCCGGATAGAGTCAGCTTTGGTGGCATCTCGTCTTTTTCTTCTCTGCCAAATGCACTGCCTATATCTAAGTCAAAGATGGAAATCTGCTGTGGAAAATCCCTCTAAGTAGGCACCACTCTGCCCCCTTTTCAATAAGGGAGAGAAAAGTTAGACCTTAAAAAGTCAGCGAGCCGTTCTTGACATCCATGCAGGTATGGCCTTCGCCCGCAACTCTCCTAAGCGTCTTCGCTAAGTCACTCACCCACTATACGCTACTACTTGGGGATAACTAACTAAATTTTCTACTCTCTTCTCGGACTTAGGAAAAAAGACATGAATGCGAAGTTCATCTAGTCAATCCAAATTACAGGATCAGCACAGAAAATTAATAATGGAGGTAAGAAGAAATGGACGACACCTAATCTCGATTTCAAACGGATGCTTCTTCACTCACCTAGTAGTAAAAGATCATTCGTTTTAAAGAGTGAGCGAGAGATGTGTAATTCTGCTACTATATCTATGAATCAAGAAACACTAACGTCTGATTTCAATTTATCTGCATTTAGTTTCTTGATTTAAAGGTCTAATTGCAGCTGGATACTTCACTGAAACATGTATATTCAAATTGCTGAATTCAGCTACATGAAAGAAAATAGGCGGCAAGTCGAACATATTCCCAGCCAATGATCTATAGATTTACGCATCTATTACCCTAGTCTTTAAAACTGATGATCTTTTGCTACTAGGAGAGTAAAAAAGTATGCGTTTAAAAACCAAGACTAGGTCAAGTCCATTTTTTCTTACCTCCATCATTAATCTGTCGTACCAGTACTACAATCTAGATTGACCGGATGAACTTCACGCTGGCGTCTTTTTTCCTATTTCTAAGAGAGTAGCGAATTTAGTCAGTTATCCCTACGTAGTAGCGTATAGTGTGCGAGTAACTTAGCGAAGACGCTTAGGAGAGTTGCAGGAGAAGGCCATAGCTACATAGAAGTGAAGAACCATAGATTTTTTAAGGTTTAATCTTTCTCTCCCCTGTAGAAAATGGGCAAATTGGCGCCTACTTCGAGGGATTTTCCACTGCGGAATTCCAACGAGTTTCAACATCAAGACACAGCATGCTTTTACAATCTATATTTCTTGTGCTTCGGACTTAGAAGCTTTTGTCCTAGATGGGGAAGATCTCATAAATCTAACTGCATTCCTCACGGCTACAATATGCTTATTTTGTTCAAGGAGACCATCTTTCACAATCAGATTTAAGGCATGCGCACTACAACGCACATGCATAAATTCATTACCCAAGATTGTTGTACCTTCAGACTTTCTGTGCATATACTTAAAAGCAACATCATTAGAACTTATGCCCCAATCACGCAAGAATGCCTCAACGGTTTTGCCAATTGTTTCACCGTTGACATTGGCAATTAGACAAAAATTGACGATACATTTCTGAAAGTTCCAGTTGTTGTCAATCCAATGCACAAATAGACGCATAGTTTAATTTTCGAATTGAAGACCAAGTACCGGTTGTCAGGCATACACGTTGCGAGTTAAGACTTTATTTCAACTTATTTTTCTCCTCCGCTTAAAGATTAAGACAATCCCTAGCCATTGTGGTGCGAAAGGAATCACAAACTTAGCGTTCATTGCATAATTGTACCGCTTAAAGCCCTCTTTTTCAAATGTCCTAAAAGGCATTTCATCAACTATGACCATTGCTGCAAGTTCTTTCCTTATCTCTTCAGCAGTAAAATGAACTACCTTGAGTGCCTTGGATGTCACACCGGTAGTTTCATTACTTACTGATTGTCAAATAAGGGTTGTCTGGCCTTTACCCTCATCAAGTTCCTTGTAGGGATAAGCAGCAGAGCATGTTTTAACTCTTAGAAGGTGGTTCCACATAGGACTTGTGCCAACCCTAGCTATGTCGGCTTCATTAGTTGCATCACAATAAATAATCTTAGCCTTAGATTCATTCCCCTCAATCTTTGTAAAATGGAACCCAATATCAGATTTCGTTCTCTGTGCAGACACTTTTTTGGCTTTGGCTCTTTTCCTCTTTTCAGGTCTAGGGGGAATAGAGGCTACTTTTTTGTCAAATCAACTATTCCGTGGAGCTGAGGGGCTGAGTTTCCGGCTCTATGTTACACTCATTAGACACCACTATTTCTCTCCATCTAATTAAAAAATAAACAAGACTCGAGTCAGAACTAAAAAAGTACAGAAATAACTAGAAAACAAATTGTTTGAAGCATTTAAAGTAGCTGAACTAATCATACTTAGAACAAGAAACTAATCAAACCAAACATATAAAGATGTTCAGCAGATATTATCACATCATTAATCTCACGGACCTGAGACCACACATAAAGTAAAAGTGAGCACAGTTAACAACTATCGCTAAATGGCAAAATAAAATGCTACGTTTTACAACCAACCAAACCAAATAACATGATTTTCTTGAAGAATCAGATGGAGGCTGTGAAAATTAAAATTTCAATAACATGTTAAGTATCTGAAAACTAATCCAACTAAAAAAAAGAAGAGTTATTAAGAAAATGACTGTAATTTTCGAAAAACAAGTTCAAGGAAAGGAAAGAAGGGAAGATACCCAACAAAGAACCCTAGGAAGCAGGAGGGGAGTCAGCGGGTGGCGTTGAGACAGGAATTACGTCGTATGAAAATAAATCTAAGTAAGGGGGTAAACAAACAATTAGATCTGGCCAGGAAAAAAAAAACATATAGAAAGGAATTTCAAGCAAGAAGTGCATTGATATGCGTATGAATTACCTTTGATCTGGCTGTAAGTGAGAGATTTCGTCAGTGACGGTGGCAAACAGCACGGACGAATTGTATGGGCTAGCAATGGGGACAAAAAGTGGTAGCAGATGGACGATGTTTTGTTGGCGATGGTGATCGAAGTTCGGTGGTGATGGTGGTGGTTGAAAGTCGCCGGTTGTGAAGCGGGAAGTGACTTGGGGAACGGTGACCAGTGGAGTAGAGAAAAGAACCGAGAGGAGTCGGCAAAAGGCCCAAATCGTCCTAGTTTGTAGTTTTTAACATTTCATCCCTAAACTACTAAATTGCCTCTCAAATCGCTATTTTTTACGTTGTGCCCAATTTAATTTCTGAACCGCGGTTAATCGGTATATGTGACAATCATTTTACTACATGACACTTAAGTGATTTCTACGAAAACTGTTATTTTAGGTAAAAACTAAAAAATGACATTAATATCCTTTCTAGTACTCGAAAAATCAAGTGAAATGAAATTATTCTTTTAATAAATACTAAAATTAAATAAACAATTTTTTATCCTAATTACTCTTCTTCTTCTTCCCAAATCAAATCCAATCAAAAACATCAACCCAGAACATAAATGGAAGGCGAATTGAAGGGGAGGGGAGAGGTCACCTTCGATCCAATCAAGAACACCAACCTAGAACAAAATGATGTTACACGCTGCTCTTGATTTTCTACGTACAACTATCTTCACCTTGTGCATCAACTATCTTCCCCCTTCAGCTTATATCCAAATTGTTGAATATCATCAACTGATTTTTGGGATACCTGACTCTTGCCAGTCAACGACAGCAAAGCTTCAGCTGCAGCACTCTTTTCTGCTCACATGGATATCCAATTGAATATCAAACAAAATCCCCCCAACTAAAAATACAATCGATCTCCTTCCAGACAACTCTCGCAGTCGTCAAAATCCCGCGCATAGATTCGTCGTCTCCGTCCCAAACCCTATAACATAAAACCTCGAGCCAAAAGTGGGAGATCGGCGTTGTGCCACATTATCCGACTGATTTTGTTTGGGATTCGGCTATGGAGAGATTTATGGTGGTGGGTGGCAATGGTGGAACCGAGCAAGACAGAGGTAGGTAGTTGTCGCCTTTAATGGCGGATGGGGGTTGCGATCTGGTTAGGGGGAAGGAGTTTTGAACGAGAGCAGGGAGAAATCGGAAATGAGAGAAAGAGAGGACGGGGCGTTGAGAGAAGGGAAGTAGTTAGGTCGGTTAAGATGGGTGTATGTGTTAGGGCTGGAGTTAGGTGAAGAAGGGGAAGGGAGAGAAACGACGGCTGGAGAAGGTGGAGATGGTGGTTTGTGGTTGCTGGCAGCGTGGAAGGGAGAGGTTGGTCGTCAATAGAGATTATGTAAGCAAAATTTATACTCAAATATATAGTCAACTGTGATGAATTAAGTTGAGGGACTAAATTGAGCACAACTTAAATAATTTAGGATCAGATCACGAAGCTAATATTATCCTATATCACCAATATCGTTAACATCACTAATATTATCAATATCACACTCAAATATTATTCAATATCGTATATCAATATCAAACACTTTCCATCTATTACCCCTATACCTACACACTATTACAAATCAATTCAAACCTTTCACATCACATTCTCTCTCCTCATATCACATTAAAACCTTTCACAACATGAGGGTAATTTGATCTTTTAATTTATAAACTCATATCATCTCATATTCATGTTGTAAACAGTACCATATCACTTCATATTAACATATGTAGTCTTCGTGATCGGACCCTTAGTGATATGACTAGTTCATTTAGGGTCAGATCACGAATCGAATATATCACTACATTTGAATATCTCAACATCTAATATATATATCACATATTTTTTATATCACACTCAAATATCATTCAATATCACATATCAATATCAAACGTTTTCCATCTATTACCCCTACCCCTCAAATCTATTAAAAATCCCTTCTTTACACATTTTTTATTATTAACCATCCCATCTCTCACTTCCCCAAATGTGAAAAAGTAGGCAACAGGATAGGGATTTTAAGGGGCGCAGGTTAACAGGGATGTCAGGCGGCTCGGTCAGGGTCATTAGTGCCTTCAACGTCAGACTTGTGGTACAATCATCCCTACCTCCATCCCAATCTATTCGGAACTGATGATTTACCACTTGCTTGAGTGAAAGTAGGTGATTGAATGGAGGATAGTTTGCAGGGCTTTAAAATGGAGGAGACAAATGGAAGGGAGGCAATAACTCGCTGTGCCAATTTAAAACAAATGCTCTGACACGCACTTCAGCTTATTTCTGCACCATTCAGGGTGTGGGTTTATAAGAAGGGGCATAGTAGTCTTTTTACTGTTAGCCATATATAACTTATATTATCTCATATTCATATAGTGAACAGTGCAATATCATCAAATATCGTCATATATCGCATTTCTGATCTGACCCTTAGTAATTTAGGGATGACATGGTTAAAACTTAACTAGTTTAGGGATGATTTTGGGCTTTTTGACAAGAGAAGTCCGAATTTTGGGAAAATTTCACTAAACCCCCTGTGGTATAATGGGTCTATGTTATAGGGGTTGATAAATGCCGCTTCCAAATTTTAAATCATCGCCTCTTTTATACCAAAAATACCCTATTCAAGAAAGATTTAAAGGATTAAATAATTATTTGGTCCTTAAACCATCATTTAAATATGCATTTGGTCTAAGAACTATATTTCATTTAAGTTTGATCCTTAATCTTCAATTACATTTTACGAATAGTCCTTTTTTTGTTAAATATTAGGTTCAACTTAATGAAAATCCCAATATACCCCCACCTAACCGTCAGACTAACAATAAACTAACCCATTG
>JAOWAN010000049.1:12866365-12877196 GCA_028566635.1 Lobelia cardinalis
TATATATTGATAGTTTGTTATAGATTGAGAGAGAGAGAGAGAGAGAGAGAGAGAGAGAGAGAGAGAGTCAAACGTGGGTGACTTGGGAAACTACACAAAAGTCCCTTTGTCTAATCCATTCATTCTATAAACAGAGTTGTTGGAACGCAAAAATGGGCCCTTCTCTAGGATACCCTAATTTGTTGGGGGTGGTATCTCATATATATTCTTATGTACCTTAATTTATTTGTCTTTTTGGAAACATTATTAGAGTTATAATGCATTTAGATTTGTAAAGTAGTGGAGAGTGCATACTTATTTTACAGTATTGGACTATTTACATGAATTGTTCGAAAGTTTTACAATACGCAAGGAAACTATCATAACATGAAAGAAATTTTTTGAAAAATCAAATATTTATAGTTTAATTTTTTAAAGTGGACTCCTCGAGCGAATCATCCCAAGAGTAGTTGCACTTTGCCAGGAATAGAGGGGGCATTAAATAGTCCTTATTAAGAAACAGGGAAATTCAGGCAAACTGAAAAGTATGTCTAAGTTTCAATCCCGCTATTCAGATCCTCCCATCTCTCTTTGTGGTAGTAACATATAATAGAAAGAAAATGTCATAACGTAGTTACTTGACACTAATATACCAGTAGCATAAATCTTTGCGAGACATGAATTGTGGGTTCAAATGCAAAAAATAAGCAACCAAACTGCACTTTTGATATCAATAAATCGGAAGTTGACCATTAAGCATAGAAATAGAATCAAATTTGGTCCAAAGAGAAGTCTCATATATAAGACACTAGTGTTGAATTTGATGAAAACTTAAGGCTGACTAGAAAATACATATCTAGTGGTATTTTGTTTTCTTCATTGTGCTCATCTAGGATTATTTACCCGTCTTGGTTTGTAGTGGATACACATAGCTATTTGCTTGCTTATGATTTATATGCGATATTGTTGAGATTACTAGGGTTTCATAACCATGTTCCCGCCTAGGATTCAAAAAAACTGTTAGATTATATGTTCAGTTTTTTGATATTGTTTTATTTTGGATATTAAATGCATGCAGAATGGAACATACGAGGAGATGAAGAAAATTGTCACTACTTTAAATGAATCTGAAGTGCCTTCAGAAGATCTTGTGGGTACGTCTGAAATGTGCACTCAGTTTGTACTCTGTTTCCTCTTGATTTGTGTGAAAACTTTTATGAGTTTTATCCTCTTTTTGATTATGACTGCCTTTGTATTGCCAAGAACACTGTGGTGGTAAGTTGGAGTGATGAATATATGCCCTTAATATATCGATGATTCTGGCTTGACTCTTTGAGTCATTCATTATTTGCTTTACAACCAAAATAACCCTTTGTATTTCATCTTTAGTCATTGATATTAGAAGTTCTATATCTGAAACTTCCACAGTGATTTGGGGATCTTACGATAGGATTATTGTCACATACTCCCTCCTTCCCAAGGGGATTGTCCCGTTTTGATTATTTTTAGGATTGTTATCAAATACTACCTTCGTCTCAAAAAGATTGTTCCATTTTAATTTTAATTGGTCTACTTAATTAAATTTAAGACTTCAACCAAAATTTTATAAAAAATTACATTCTTGCAAATTTATAAAAGTTGTTATTGGAGCTTATTTAATATTCTTACAGGATTAATATATTAAAATTGGTAAAATTTATATTAGGTGATGAAATTATGCATTTCGCTAATGCTCTTTTGAGGCTGCACTTTGGTAAATGTTCACACTTAGCTTACCATTTTCATTAACGGAAACAAAAAGGTTATTTGCTAAAAGAGAACTTTAATACCTCAGAAAAATAAAATTTGTATTTGGAATTCTTGCCATCAGATTGTTCAGAGAGAAATCTCTACAACTTCTAGACCCGTCAAAGAATAAGCATTAGAGGCTTTTTACCCCAAGATTGGTTGATTAGTCATCATGACTTGAAGCGGGTTCAAAAGATAACCGTATGGGCTTTCTACTATCGATTAGCGTACATATTACCCTAACTTGGATTGACAAAAATGAATGGATAGTTAAGAACACCAAGATACACAAAGAATTCATAATAGGTATTACGTAAGTTATTAAACTGTCTTTTTCTGCGCATAAAAGAAATTAAAATTGGCTTTACATTGGTAGAAATGATCAAGGAGTATTCGTAACTATTCCTCAATCCAGAGTATGCTTCTTACACCGATCAAGTAAATGACTATCGAGAACGAAGTAATCCTTTAATTTTGTTTAAAGTCCCCCTTTCTGAGAAATTTCTGAGAAAGGTGAATAGGAACGAAACAGGAGAAAATAGAAAATAGAAAGAGTGGATGTAATTGCACTAGAAAGAGCGAGATCTTTACTGAGTTGTTTTTCGTACTTGAAAACACTAGGTTGAAATAGCTACTCATATTTCTACAAGAAACAATTTATTCAAGGATTAAGTTATTACTTAAAGAAAAATTCAAATTATTAAAAGATAAGATCAATTCAGAAGCACTCTTTTTCTTAGAAATAGAGTAGACAAAATTTATTGTGTAGTAGGGACCTTACGATAGATTTTGCCTCTATCTATCCAACAAACATATCCAAATAAATAATAGCGAACGAGTCCTTCGATTTTATTTGTGACCTTCAAATCTCCTCGACGATTTTGTAATATCGATGGGAACAGTCATTTAATAGAGCTGTTGGTGGTCATGCTTATTCTTTGAAAACCGCTTATCTCCAACTCATGAACTTAGCTGATAAAAAGCTATATGATAGCACTTAACTTTTGCGATTCAGCGGTTCAATCTATGATTTATCGTTCATGGACGTTGATAAGATCCATCTATTTAGCAGCACCTTAGGATGGCATAGCCTTTTAACTTTTAAGGGCTAAGTTCAAACGCGGAAAGGCTTACGGTGGATACCTGGGCACCCAGAGATAAGGAAGGGCGTATTAAGTGACGAAATGCTTCGGAAAGTTGAGGGCGAGCACTTTCCCAGATTCAAGCTAAGGCTGCAATAGTAGGCGTAGAAAGCACTTGTTCTGATAATATATAAATTGATATTATGAGGATTTTTTGTAGCGCCTTGATCCTTCAGCCTAGGAAAATTCCAAATTTATGGGCATCAAGAGTTCATAGTCAAAGAGAGATAGAGAGGGCCTTGGTGGCAACCTCAGTTTGGCTTAAACAAAGGTAGGCAAACGTGAGGGATGAAGAGAACTATGATCCGGTCCGAGATTTGTATGAAGGAATGGGTAGGGAGGGGAGCGAAGGGAATCAAATCTCCTCATAATCTTCTCCTGAGTAAAGAAGGAAAGGTTAGAAAAATCCAGTTTTCCTCCTGATGCTCCAGAGCTTTCAAAAGAAATGAAGGGAAAGGAAACGAAAAGAAAAGAAAAGAAAGAGACTTTTATACCCTTATTTTAAAGAATGATTTAGCCGTTCTAAAATGAATGTCAATTTTGAGTCGATTTGATTCATGTTCGAATGAATATTTGATTAAATTTTACCTGTGTTTTTTAAAATTATCGAACACAAAAATTATAAATTTGTTAGTATAATTTTCAAATATTATAAATTTTATTGAACCGAATTACTAGGAAAAGGTTATGAAAAGGTTACACTCATTTTGGTACAAAAAATTGGCACTCATTTTGGGACCAAGGGAGTATGATACTAGCATAGGTTGGTTATGAAAAACTTACACTCATTCTGGGACAAATGGAGTATGATTTGAGTTACATTAAAGTTTTATAAAATAAAGATTAACATGCTTGGAAAAATCCAAAACCAGAGTTGATTTTGAAAAAAGTAATTGTCTGAAAAATGACTGAAGGTTCACTTCAACAACTCTGAACATCCTCCAAGTTGATGGTGATTGATTTTTCGGCAACATTGTCTGCGCCCTGCAAGATAATGCAGCCCGTTATCCACTCCCTTGCTTCCAAGTTCCCTCTACCCGATTCATGAAGATTGACGTTGATGAATTTTCGGAATGTCAGATTTTTGGTGGAAGAGCCATTGAGGAACACACGCTGTTACAGAATAAGGGGGTGAGATATGGGAGCACAAACAATTTCGTAGTTTAGATTAAGGGGCAAAATAGGCTAACTTTCACATAAATATAGTTTCTTTCCTCCCTATCTTCTCATATTTGGGCTGATTCAAAAGGGAGGAAAGATTGAGAAAGTTTCCTTCCCTTTCCTTCCACTTCCCTCCTAAAAAATCTTGGAAGAACCACTAGGAAAGAAACTTTTTGGAGTTCTCCCCTTTTCCCTAGCTTTCCTTTGTTTTAACAACTCGGGAGTGGACCCCATGTGATGACACCTGAGGGAGGGTGATGAGGATGATGAGAGGTTGGTTATGGCACCCACTTGTCCATATATCAATCTTATACATCAAAGGTAGTATTCACAAAATAATTAGTGGCTGATATATATATATATATATATATATATGTTGTCTTTTTAATGCGAAGTGAGCACAGAAGCGTTAAAGACAAAAAGGGAAAAAAAGCTAAGAAGAAACTAAGTAAAGTCTGTATTCAACTCAGAGTCGACCCTATGCGAGTCAAAGCTAAATAGAGTCCGGTGCATGAAACTAAGTACACCTGCCTGCAAACCACGTTTCCGGAAGCCAACTCCTTCACTCCTCCAGCAAGAGGGTCTAATAAACCCCCTCAATTAGTTGAATCTGCTATTTACCTTCTGGAAATGTTTAAAAAGGGGGTCAGGTCCCATATATCGATATAATTGTACATTTAAGATGGACACCTTTTTGTGATTTAAAAAAAAAGACGTGGTTTGAGATCGGAGGGAGCATTGATTTTTGTGGAAATGGTGATGTCCAATTGATTTGAACGAGTACATTGTCTCATTGAACCATTGGCTCTCCTCTTCTACCTATTATATTGCTCTTTTTTATGCATATAGGATATGGTCTTTATTGTTGATGTTGCTAAGTCTGCTTTTCTTGCAGAGGTTGTGGTAAGCCCCCCATTTGTGTTTCTTCAGTGGGTAAAGAATTTATTGCGCTCTGATTTCCATCTTGCTGCACAAAACTGTTGGGTCCGCAGAGGAGGTGCTTTTACTGGTGAGATTAGGTATGTTTTTTGGTACAGAGAACTATTTACATCTCTATCCTTATCATCTGATAATTGCTTTTGTTGACTAGACTAAGGGCCATTTGTTTGGCAATTCATAATGTGCTACATTTAGTTCTGTGCATTATGACAAGCTGCAAAAGGAACAATCGGATTTATAAAGGATTTTTCTTCTTTTTGTTTTCATAGAAGGTTATTAGTGCATTCATCTTTAGGACTTGCATTTTTTGTTGAGTTACCCTTATTTTAAGGTTTGTATTATTATGAAAATTTTATTGTGATCATGTTCTGATGTTACTGTAATGCTGCGCATTCTACAGCAATGTAATTTCGTTTTGAATTTTGGATACACTGAAAATTAGAACAGTTTTGTGCGTTGCTCAATGTATCAGAACAGTTTTAACTCTCTATCATGAAGGAATGTTCGGGATTCAGGAGGGTTACTCTTTATTTGCTTGGCTAAATAGTTTATTTGTTATTAGGTGGTACTGTGTTGCTACAATGTGCATAAAAACATAGTTGAATCAAAACGTATTACCAGGATCTGGTAGGCTGTTTCCTATTGTGGAATGGGTGTTATCATTGAAATTGCTCTATCTAAAAAAAAGAAATTAGGCATTTATGGCAAAATACTATTTGCCTCTTATCAGCTTCTTGTTTTTTGCACATGGAACTGGTGTCATGTTTGAACAAACATGAGTTTTTTGTATGGTTAGATATAGTTGATCACACTCAAGGTAGTAAACTTGTTCATTTCCATTGACAGATTGCTATAGTTGTCCTGTAAACGTACATGAACTCAAGTGCGTGTGTAAGTAAGGGATACATGGAAACATTGGATTTGCTAAAGCTTAAGTTTTAGGATCCTCAGTGGTGAAATCATAAGTTTTTTTTTTCAAAGGGGGACCGAGTTTATGTTGTGGGAAGAAAATTATTTTGTAGTATTGTAAATTTGACACAAATTGGGGTCAAATATTACAGATAGTTTAATATTTTCCTAAACTGAAGGGCTTAAGTTGGATAATATTTTTATTTTATTTAGTGATAAAATGTGAATTTCTAACCTGAAAATCCAAACTAAAGGGGATCACTCGGCTAGTCTGATGTATGGCATCACCATTGAGGATCCTAGTAGTTGCTAAAATGATCGAAAAGCAATTAACAGCTATATATATACTATTTACTGGTAGATACCTCGTTACCAAGGACTTATTTAGGTATCTACTCTGTGGAAAACTGTTACCGCTTTTCGGCCGTATGCATTCACCTTTCCTGATACCGACTGCTCAGTTGGTTTAGAGTAGAGTCTGGGATTTTCACTAGGGCTGGTAGTTGGAGGCAGTGCTAAAACAAAGAAAGCATTCTAAATAGTCGCCGGGCACGTTGCTGCCTCAGATTTACCGGTGTGTAGCACCGATTAGCTCCCCCATCATTGCATATGCCAATGTGGATTATGCGAGTGACAATCAGCTAAAGGCTTGGTTACAGTCCATTCGAACTGTGATTATATAGACAGCTAAAGGAGAACGCGAAGATGGATATGGGGTATGATTTTTGGCAAAATGAAATTTGAAATGAACATATTCACGAGACGGTAAAAATAGCAGCAGTAAGAGACATTATGGGGAAAAGTTCAGCTTCCACAAGATAGTAGAAAGTATGATCTACTAACACTGCTGGAGGTAGGTGGAGGCTGCAATTAGCAAGGAAACAAGTTTTAAGGATATGAGTGAGTGTGCTGCTGGCTCAAGTAATTGGGACATGCCGAACTACTGAATGGAGGAGTCGTATGCTGTCAAACTGTATGAGTATGTACTTAAAGTATTAAAGCAAATTAACTCAAGGCTGTTGCTGATTTGCTGTTAGTTCATGCAGAGTTTGTTTCTGTTCTTTTATTACTGAAGCATATAAGAAATAGGAATCGGAGTTGTTGAAAATTACGGTGGAGTTAGATCCTGTGCCCTTTTCTTCTTTGAGTTTTTTTGGTGCTCTGTGCTCATGAGCCTATGCTAGGAAGTTTTGAGAGAAATGCGACAGCAAGAGACATACATAACAAGCTACAATGATGAGATGATAAGTGCATGTCACGTCTTTTTTCCTTCTTCTGTTTGTCAGCATATTGATATGTTAGTTGTAATTTGGTATCTCTCATTTTTACAGTGCTGAGATGCTTCTCAATTTGGGAATTCCCTGGGTTATTCTTGGTCACTCTGAGAGAAGGCTTATATTGAATGAGTCAAATGAGGTGAGTTATTTATACTGTAATTCTATATCTTTAATGTTCCTTGTTTCTTTTATGTCGCTCGGACCAAAACGCTTCTTCAGTTTGGGTTTATATACCTTTTTGCAATACTATATATAAGTGCAGTTTGTGGGAGATAAAATTGCTTACGCACTTTCTCAAGGCTTGAAAGTGATTGCCTGCGTTGGTGAGACTCTTCAGCAGCGGGAATCAGGATCTACAATGGCTGTAGTTGCTGCACAAGTGAAGGCAATCGCAGGTACATTTTTCTTGCTGTTCAAAGACTGAACGGCACATTTCTGAGAAGTCATGTAACAGCTGTTATTTTTTGGATGATTTTGAATCCCTTAGTTGGGAGGAACTTTGTATTGAATTAGTGCTGTTGTTTATTTATCAGCTGTTTTGGAACTCCAGCATGTCTATTTTGTGCCCGTGGTTGTTATCTGGACAACCCAGGAAAGATAACATATCTTTGACTAGTTCATTTCTGTTGAAGTTTTAGGATAAAACAACTCTCGTCATTTGTTGTCTTGTAGAAAAAGTATCAAACTGGTCCAACATTGTTTTGGCTTATGAGCCTGTTTGGGCGATTGGAACAGGGAAGGTCGCTACTCCGATGCAGGCTCAGCAAGTATGTTCTATATTGCCTGCCCATTGAATTCAATGCTTTAATCATCAGGATGCAATCATGAGTGGCATGTCAAGTGTTGCAAGCAGTTTGTTGCTTAAATGCATATCTGTGCTCCCTTATGCAAACTTGGGCTAGAATGATTAGTGATTTTAAAGTGGGTATGGAAGAAGGGTAGTGTTTTCTTGCTATTTACTCCCTCCAATCCTATAAAAGTGTTCCATATCAAATTTCGTATTGATATTTACTTGTTATCAAGAAGATTAGTTATGTGAATTAAAAAAATAACCATTATATGGTAAACCAAAATACGAATTATGATTATTGTAATTTATAATTTTCAAAAATGCAAATATTTTTTTGTCGAAATTTCATGTGAAAATAAAGGTCAACAGATCTATGTAGGAGCTGAAGGAGTACAATAAGCTTGTACGTTTATTATATGCTGGTAGGAATAGCTGTTGTGGAAGTATTGGTAAAATGGCCACTGCTGTCATCGATTTTGAGGTTACAGAGGTTTCACTTAAGCGTCAGAATTATTTTTTGCATTGATTGCGCCATATATTGGGTTTTGGCTTCCAATTGTGTGTGTGTGTGTGTGCGTGCACTCTTTTCTTTTTCTTGGTACGCGTAATTTCTGAACTTTATGCTCAGAGGTAAACTTTACATTTTCTGTACTCAAATTTAAGTTATACTTTATCATCCGAGCATAAAATGCTCTATGGTAGAGTTAGTTTCAGTGTTTCTCATCATGGTAGTTTGTTAATGTTGGTTAGTTGGTGATTCAAACTTGTGCTCATGTATTAACCATTTTCGTAGCGCATTTGCTGCAAATAAATTGCTTGTGTATTTCGTTACTTTAATCTTGAACTCAAATTCCTATGGATTATGTTGCTAAATTCTGTGACAATCTTGAATCACCATAATCTATAGGAATTACGGTGACTAAAACTTGTGCTCATATATTAAACTTGTATCTTTTTTCCAGGTACATTGTGAATTGAGGAAATGGCTTCGAGCTAATGTTGATGCTGAGGTTGCGGCATCCTCTAGAATTATATATGGAGGTGCATTTCTCCTGTCTGCTATGTGTCCTGACCAGACTCCCACTACCTCATTAGCTAGCTATTTATATTCTCTACCCAACCATCTGTGAACAACATTTAAAATTCTCTTAAACGTCAAATCCAGGATCGGTGAATGCTGGAAACTGCGTAGAATTGGCTATACAACCAGATGTTGATGGATTTTTGGTCGGCGGAGCTTCTTTGAAGGTGTCTATCTTACTTATTATCCGGTGATAAGCGAAACTTTTTATTTTTATCCTGAATAAAAGGTATCATTCATTTTGGGAGGGGGGTTAATCGCATTTTAGGTCCTAAAGTTTTAGTGAGCACGGCAAAAGGGTCCTTCGGTTCCGAAAATTGCCAGTTAAACCCTAATGTTCCATTTTTGTTGCGAAATGGGTTTTTCGACAGAATTCGTCAAAACCTAACGGAAGGGCAAGTGACGTGCTATGCACACGATTAATTGAGGGACATTTATGTCATTTTCGCTCAAAGTAAACCTTATGGCCTAAATTAAAAATTTCTAAAATAACCTTAATAAAAAATTATGCTTTATAAAATATTATTTTGAAGTAAATTAAATTTTAATTTCTAATCATTAATTGTAATTATAGTAAAAAATATTTAAAATTATAAATAATATCTAATTATATCTTACCTTAATTAAAAATGATGTTTATTTATATTTTTTAATTAAAACTAATACCTTAATTAAATAGATAATTATATCATACTTTAATTAAAAATAATATATCAATTAAATATTTTAATTAATTTCCTCTAATTATTTTAATTACTCTTATTACCTTAATTAATTTTCACTAATTACTTTAATTACTTCTTCTACCTTAATTATTTTCTCCTAATTACTTTATTATTCATACTACCTTAATTAATTTCTCTTAATTAATATTTTAATCTCTAATTAACATCTTAATTAACTACCTTAATTAGTTCCTCCTAATTAATAGCTTAATTAACACCCACTATCACCACCACCCCTGAAGTAGCCACCACCAACACAAACCCCCTAAAGCCACCATCGCCACTGCCATAACCCATCGCAAAATCTTTCCCCTGTTTTGCAACCCCTTGTCTCAACCACTTCAAATCAAAACCCATAACTTTATATTAACCACCTTCAAATCAAAATCCATAACTGTTTGTATGTGGTAATTAAAGAATCTGACTTTAAGAGAGAGAGAGAGAGAGAGAGAGAGAGAGAGAGAGAGAGAGAGCTGGATTTAGACAAAGTAGATCTCACAACTCAGGAAGGAAGATCAAATTTGAATTCCGTACTTCTGATGCTCGGATTATTACTCCAAATCGCCGGAAACGAAGCAAGCCAGTTCCAGTCGCATTTTCCGGCGTCCTAACACATCAGAATTCGCGATTCCGCGTTAGGGTTTCATTTCACTTTGAATCGATTATTTCATTTCTAGATTGATGAAGTGTTTCTCCTACTGAAATCTATACCGTTGAATTTGTGAACAAGGTTGCAGCGGAGAAAAAAATCCCTAGGGAGTTCATCCAGAATTTTCAAACATCTGGTAACAGAAAAAATATTTGATCTAACAGTGATATTCAAATCTGAAAAAGCGCCGAAGAGTTCAAAACAAGTACGACAGGTTATGACGGAATCCAACTGGTTGGTTTCCCGTTCCGTTGCTGAACCTGTTGGATAGAGATGTATTTTTTCTAATTCCGCTCAGATTTTTGCCAATTCCCATTTTTTTGGGATTTGCTAGGTCGGAAGGAAATTTTTTTTTGGTTGGAAATATCAAAAAGCACATTGAGAGAAACGT
>JAOWAN010000049.1:12903410-12913633 GCA_028566635.1 Lobelia cardinalis
GAGTTCTCGATTCATAGGGGCGATTCGTATCTTTACTACTGAGAATCGTATCGAATCGTACGATTCGAATCGTGAATCGTACGATTCCGACAACTATGGTTATCACATGATCTGACGCTTAATTTCAGGCACGGTTGGAGAAAAATTGCCAGACTATGTTATTTACAATGTCAATTACTTGTATAATAAATGAGGTAAAACATACTCAACCATACCAAAATAAATGTCCACCATTCATTTTTTGGGTGTCCCAAAGTAAGTGTCTACTTTGACAACTTTCGCTTTTCGGAGCTCAAACAATGAGCAGTGGCCACATATTTTAATGGACCCACAACCAAACTCTTTGTGTTCACACATTTCCAAAGTCAAATGCTCTCCTAAAAGTGAATGTCAATGCAAAGAAGACACTTACTTTGGGACTGTGGGAGTATCATTTATTTTAAAATGCTGCTGTCACTTTAGATGGTGCTTAAACAATAAACTAGAAGGATTTATCTGAAATTAAGAAATTAAAATTGAAAAAACCTTCCTTTCGAAAGCATTTAAACCATAATAAATAAATAAATAAATATTAGAAGCACAAGTTGTAATAAACTAGGCCAGGCATCTTCCAAAACGGTATAATTCATCAAAGAAGAAGTTTGAGCCAGAGAGAGCTACGAAATTTTAGAAGGGCTGACAGAAAAAAGGAAGTGGTTAATCAGTATGAAGTCTTAAATGGGAATGAAAACAGATGTAATATAATAGTTCCTATGTCTACCTCATTTACTTTGGATCTAGAAACTAAAACTCTTAAAACTTATGATGTGCTTCAGAAGTTGAAAAGAATTTAGAAAATGTGTGGCAGGGATCAACTGAAGTAAAATATTAATTTAGTAGCAAACATTTATATTAGACATTCAAACAGAACATCAGATCCTGTCTCGTTTTGTAATTAGAGTAGATTACTGAAGGGGTTATCATGTTAATTTCAGCCACAGCTGGCACCAGTCCAGCTGCACAGAAAAATTGAGCAGCCACATCAGATTTATTAAACAAATTTTTACCTAGTAGAAGAGCTGTGCAGATAGAGGCACCTATTTTCACTTTGAACTTGGATGAAGTTTTCAAGTCAACTCTTTCCAAGTAAATGTGGAATAAGGAACTGTTATAAACGATAAAATGCATCTACTGACGTACACTAGAGCAGTGACATTTTCAAAGAAGTGAGGCGATAATACAGACAGGTGGAGCTGAGCATTAATAATTCAAACATGACAATATTATTTCTCCAACAAGCTTGAGCTAGATGAGACCATGAACTCTATCGGTGAGAGCGCAGTTCGTTTACTTCTACAATTGACATCTAAATGTGCAGTTCCCAACATTAATCAAAGCAAAGTTAAGTATGTATTCAAACCATATAGTCATACACAATCCGTAAATTTAGGATTGTCGGCCTAATTTGAGTAGAATTCCTGCACTGTACAGGTTAAGCCCAATCAAACTTAGTTTATATTTAATTAGGTCTAATGCATGTTTGAATTAGACTAAGGCAAGAGTCTAGTTAGGTCCTAGCCAAGATCAGATCAGCTCGATGTGTTAAAAAGACCCACAAATAGGAGCGAAAAAAGAATGAAAAATATAAGACAAAATTTCTAAGGAGAAATAAAAATATACTACACAGTACAAGAATATCCAACTACAAAAGGATGTGGAAAAAGCAGAAAAAAGAAGGAAACAAATGTAATGAGCTCTCTTGGTCCTATAATGGTCGGCGAGCTAAATTAGTAATAAAGTTTTTGGTGGCCTTAAAAAATTTCAGTTTTCATTTGTTGCTTTGATAATTCGATTTAGTAGACATAATCAAGCCCATCCAATAGTTTATTAGGGTTCAAATAAATATTCAATAATTAATTATATGCATCAACGATACAACATGCACTGATTACTTGAGCACTACAATAGCAAAACGACACAACTCACAGTAGTAAAACGTATTATATTCTTCATGCCTGCTTAACAAAGGACCGGTCACTGATGTCAAAGTCTAGGCATGTTTTGATTAATGTTAGTGTCCGACTCTTCATGATATTACCGCTACCTCAACCTGATATGAATCTGCTTTACATAACAAGGTTGACGCCCCAAAACATAGGCAAGTTCCCATGCAAAGATAATAAGATCAAAGTCTATCATAAAGGGAAAGAAGTTCGTATCACACGTCACAAGGTTTAATGCAATTGTTGTTGCACGTTTGGCAAATAACTACAAATGCTCGTATTTGGAAGACAAGGAACAATAAAAATAAATCGTTTCCTAGATATGGAGTTTCGTAAGATAACTTTGTATAATAAGTTCACATATATCTAAGAAGTGAAGATAGTGACATATTGCTTGGTATGTTCTAACGACCGTCATGTAACATTGACCAAGAGGAAATAAGAAAAATTGCTTCTTGGTGCCTACAAGTATACCATGATTCCCACTTAAGGTCTCCTTCAATGTGTCCCACATAAATTTCCACGAGAACGTTTTTGGGTTATTGAGGGTCCTAGACCTAACGTTTCACCTAAAAGCTAATGGAACTCATCATGTGCTCCTCATATGCCCGACAAGAATGGATACGGAAGATAACTAAATAAAGGGGATTTTAGGGATAAAAGTCACGTGCCCCTCATGTTTTGTGAGGGGCACATGACCACTTTCTTAAGTTTTTAGATAAACCCTGGGACCCTCTAGAACATAAAAATGATCTTGTGGACCCCATGTGGGATACAGTGGAGAGCAAGACCTAGACCTTCAGTGGGATTTGTGGTATACTTGTACGTACCATGCGCTTTTGACAAGAGAATAAAATTTCCACCTTGACACAAGAAATGTAAAATTTCCACCTTGACGCAAGAAATGTAAAATTTCTGCCTTGACGGCAAGAAACATATGGATACAATGTTTATCGCAAATCAGTAAGGCAAACTAGAAATTTTTTATTTAATAAGTAGCCAACAAAGATGGATAAAGAAAGTAAGGGAAATACGGAAGTAGATCAGAAATCAACAGGATATTAATCATAATACCTTAAATATTCTTAGAAATGCGGAGAACATAGATAAAAGACCAAGTATCCTTTATAGTAACAACAGACAATTGCTTAAACCCTACCCTAATCAGTTTCGAGTGCATGAACCAACAGGATACTAATCATAATACCTCAAATATTCTCGGAAATACGGACCAAGTATCCCTTATAGTAACAAGTAACAACATACAATCGCTTAAACCCTAGCCTTATCAGTTTCGAGTGCATGAACCAAGAAACAGAACTCAGGATACAATGAAAACAGATAGACATACTAACCTGAGATGGAAATGCCGACTTGAAAGCCTTGGGTTCAATGTTATAACCACCAGGTGCTGCAGCTTTGAAAATCCCATACATCAACTTCAGATCAATATCAAACAAAAAGAGCCTCATCCCTTTATAAATCTTCTTCACCTGATCCTTTTTCCCTGCAGGCAGCCCAAGAACCTTGTAATGGAAGCAGTCAGTTTTTGTCTTTGAACTGCACATGAATATCATCCCCATGCCCTCAACCTTTTTTGAGGCTTTCTTTTTGTTAGATGACTCCGGTTTATCTCCATCCACAGCCACAATCTCAGAACCCTTTTGCTCAACCTTCTTCTTTTTATTCCTTCTCCTAGGCTTCCTCCCCTTTTCCTTAACTTTCACTTCTACCTCCTTTCCATTTTGCTTTTCTCCTACATCTTCTTTTTCTTCCTCTTTTCCTTCTCCAACATTTTCTTCTTCCTCCAGGTCTTCTTCTTCTCCTCCTCCTCCAACATTTTCTTCTTCATCCTGGTCTTCTTCTTCTTCTCCTTCTCCTGCATCCTCTTCACTGGAATTTTCCTCGTTCGATTCTTCCTCTGCTATAGCATTGTCTTCTTCTTCCTTTCCTTCATCTTCTTCAATTTCTTTACTATTCGCTGCTACTAAGGTTTTTGCTTCATCATTCTCTTTTACCACATCTTCCACTCCATCTGTACTTCCAGTGACCACCATAGTTTTTTTTATATTCATTTCTACAGTACTTAAAACAGTCGTTTCATTTGTTTCAGCAGCATCATTTGGATGATTGGAATTGGATTTTGAAGCATTACCCTCAGCTTTCGCACTAGCCATGGTAACCCTATGCAATCACAAATATAATTATGTAAAGCAAAAGAAACCCTAACAAATTAGAGAATTAAAGTACTACCTAAATGACAAGGCCGCTGAAATTATTTAACAGATCACTTTTCAAGAAGTTAAAAGGTTTCTTACCATCTAAAACTGGGTATTAGTGTCACACTAATTTCATAATGCTATTTTACATTGGTTGTCAAGTTGCCATCCTATACCCTATTCTTTTATTCAGGCTTCGCACCAATTGTAGACATCAAAGTACAACACAAACATAATTGCTGATGAAAGGTTTTAAAAAGGAAAAAAAAATATTAACGACGAAAGCCCAACTCCGAGAAGTTATATAGCATAAGATACTCATGCAAAATCACTGTTGTGTGACCAATGATTGCATATGACAGATAAAGACCTTTCATATCCCAAGCCCAAGTAGACAAAAGGCAGCCCGTTGAGTTGAGTCATGCAAATACGAGTTGGGACTTGTAAAACGACATAAATTACCAATTGTTTACAACGCCCATCCAAACTTGGAGAAAAATAGATATGCTGTACTGTACCACCATTTACAACATGAATGCTCATTTAACTATGTACGGGCCGTATAAGTACAACGCACGCTTACATACACACAAACACACACACACACATATCTATGTATGTATGCATAGTATATGTATACATAGCAAGCTGATCAAATGAGAACCGTGAAAATTAACTAAGATTTAACAAGTTGATATGTGTTGGAGCTTAACATAATTTGTTCATTGGCTCATCTGTTGGATCTTAATATATATATATATATATATATAACATGTCTATATATATCCCACGCACAAGCACACGCACGCCAAGTCTTTCTAGGGTCACAAAATGGATATACAATTTGGACAAAAGATCCAAGTTGACAACTATTAATTTAGAGAAACAAGAGCACCTCTCATTGACAGAACATGCAAACTATATAGAGGGATATTGAATCCAAAATTTTGTATCATTTGTGTGCTTAACATTACACCACAAGGAAAAACGCTTGGCGGTTTCCATCACATTTTTACATTAAAAGCAATAAAATACATAAGCCATTTTAGACCATAAATGAAAGAAATTAGGTGTCGAAGAGGCTGCACACATTCTGTGCCACATTCAGTTTGTTTTCTTTACGGTTAAAATTTGCCGCCGAACCAGCATCACTCTTAATCACTCAAATAGGTCAGTGCCTGCACACTCACATACACAGATATAGATTCTCAGGGCATTCATCAGTGAACACCTTCCCCCTCCACCCACACACGACACCCCCATACACCAAAGCTCAAAAAGCACAAACAAACAAAAGCAAAAGCCCTAGCTCAACGAATCTCCTGACAGAATTCAAAACAGATGGAGCCACAGGTTGATACAGATAAGCAAAACATCCAAATCCGCAGACCAGTAACCTCGTAGGGAAAACAAATTCGCGGTGGATTAAAAAAAAAAATGGTGTAAAATTCAGACCTAAGAAATCAATTGAAAGTCTCAAATGATCTGTGAAATTATCAAATCAAAAGCCAAAACATGAATGAATACACAAACATTGAGGCTAAACGGAAATCAAAAATTGAAGTGAAATTGGGTGTGAAGATCGAGGACTCACCTCTGGACGAAAAGGGTGTTGCTCTCCCTTGTGCTATTTATTTGTGAGGGTTGAAAGTTGAAGAAAAGGGTGTTGCTCTCCGTATGCTATTTATTTGCAAGGTAGTAGTAGAATAGAACGGGAGGTGTTAGATTTCGGAAATCCCATCTGTCACCTTTTTGACCTGGATTTTTACCCCTGCCCACCGCACAGACCGGACTTCAGCCAAATTTCAACTTTTAACCCCTGGGTTTTTAGTTTTTTCACAATATCAACTCTTATGTTTGATTTTTTTGATTCCCTACTTTCATCATCACCTGTCATCAACTCCTCATCCGGACTTCATCCCAAAATTAAGGTGCGTTCACGAATGTAGTTTTTGTCAGTTATTTGAAAAATGGTCAAAAATAATATTCGCTTTATAAGTTTTAAAAATATTATTTTCTCTTTCTTACCTATTTTTTTATATAGTCATATACCCACATTTATAACATATCAAACATTACATTCAATCATGAGTACTATCCTCTCTCTTTCTCTCTCCATCATCATCATCATATAATTATTTAAATTTTAAAGGAAAATAGAAAACTCAGTTTTCACTAAAAACATAATCAAAGCAAAATAAAAATAAAATTATGCCAAAAATCGACTATCCAAACGGATCATAATACACATCCCTTCTTGAATGATTACTTCGTTCGTAAATAAGTTTCATATTTTAATTTTTTTTTTTTTGGATCAACTTTACTCATTATTGACCAATTTTTTAAAGAAGATTGTCTTGTTTCTATTAAGTTATAAAAATATATTGTTAATAGTTTACATAATAAATTTATAGAAACTAAGATTTTAAAATTTAAAACACAATAAATATATGTTAAATAAATATTTTAATAACAAGTTAATTTGACTTTTAAAATTTTAAATAAGATACTCATTTAGAAAAATAAAAGATATAATGTTTGACTCGACAGGTAATTTTAAGAAAATGATAATATGACCCCTACCTCTAACTTGGCAGTCTACTCTAATGAATTTTAAAAGATAAGTAGGCTTCAAGACAATTTGAAATATGAAGGGGTAATAACTAGAATTAGGAAAACTGTAAGGTTGGTGCTGCATTTTCCTCGTGCCATTCAAGTTTAGTTTGTTTTTGTTTTTATTTCATGTCTTTTTACTATTTCCAAGTTGTTTTCGCTAGATTAGTTGGTGCAAAGGTTTTTCTTTTTTTTTGACAAGGTACGACGTTTAGGATATGTTTGCATGCAAATTATTTTAAGCGTCCGTGTGCTTGGTATAAAAAGCATCCTAATAACATATGTATCTCACTTTCCTAATTAAGCAAATAAATTTAAGGAAAAAAATAGTTATAATCATACCTTTAATTTTAGAAAGTTATTAACCAATTATTTCATATAATTAGACGGTATTTTAGAAATCCTATATAATTAGAGATTCCTTATAATCAACAATTCTTTATAATTAGGGATTTTATATGATTAATAATAAAATAATTATAAAGATGTATTTCAACACTAATTTCTATTTTTTATTGATGTTGTATTCATATTTTTCTACGTTATATTCATTTGTACATGTGACCATATTTTATGTGTTCATATTATAAATATGTTGTGTTCATTATGTTATGTTCATTACATGATTATAGTGTTCATTCAATTCAATAGTATGATCATTTAACATGTCAACATTGTTCATTTATATAGTCATAAAGAAATTACGTATTATAGTGTTCATTTAATTTAACGGTATGTTCATTTTATATGTCAATTTTGTTCATTTGTATAGTCATATATTCATTACGTTATTATAGTGTTTATTTAATTCAACAGTATATTTATTTTACATATCAATATTGTTCACATTTATATGTGAGCATGTTCATTCATTTTATTATTTTATTCATATAAATGTGATGTATTTATATTAGAAGTAGACTATGTTCATATTATCAGAATGATGTATTCATTTTATAAAATATTATGTTCGTTGATAATGTCTTTTGCATTCATTAGCTGTATCTTATTTATTAATGTTCAATAGTTTACATTCTTCATGTTCATTATAATATTCATTATTTATGTTCATTAGCTAGAGTAATCGCATAAATATGAATTTTTTCAAGTTAAATTTTCAAGATTTTGAAAAAATAAATTATTTGTGCGATTATCATGGAATAGAGAGAAAATAAATTATAATTTCATAAAATTATGAATCAGTTTAATTGATTTACACTGCTATTTTAGGAATAGAGAAAAAAATATCAATCCCTAAATTTTAGGATTTAATTCCATAAAATTAGGAATCAATTTGATTAATTTAATGGTCTATTTTTAAAATGGAAAAAAATATCAATCCCTAAATTTTAGAGATTAGTTAAATTTAAATAAGAAGAGTTGAAGAGAGTGAGCCGGTAAAAAGACGTGCTGGCATCTCTAGCATTAAGGGCTCTTGCGCTTAATATACCAACTGATGTTTGCACGCCGTGCTTTCGCACTTTTTTTGAAAAGAAAAAATTGCATTATGCTGTGCTTTCGAACTTTTAAAAATAAATTGCATTTTTCACTTGAATAGGTTTTTTTAAACATATATATTTAAAATATACTCAAAAATTTTAAAATATAATATTTAAAATATTTTTTCTCTATCTTCTATTCCTCACTCTCCTATCACTATCACACTCTCTCTCCTCAATCACTCTCTTCCTTCTTGCAAGAGAAGATATTGCCTTGATCGCAGGTCCTATCTGCCTTCGTCTTCCTTTTTAGCGAAT
Source organism: Lobelia cardinalis (assembly GCA_028566635.1). Taxonomy (NCBI): domain Eukaryota; kingdom Viridiplantae; phylum Streptophyta; class Magnoliopsida; order Asterales; family Campanulaceae; genus Lobelia; species Lobelia cardinalis. Next base: position 12,911,982 of record JAOWAN010000049.1, read on the forward strand.
TGAGATTTTTTGTTTCAAAAGATATTTTATTTTTTATCCCATTTTTTTAAAATTATATCTCAATCGCTTAAAAGATGATCTTAAATTTTAAATTCTAAATTTTAGTTAATCTAAAATATTTGTTATTTTTATAAATACTTGTGACGAAGGATGAAACACCATTTAAAATAAAAATTCAGATTACTTTTGAACATTTAAATACCATTGGATAAAAAATAACCCAAATTTCACATCCTCGTTTCAGTGGTCAGCGAAATTTATAACTTTCTTCTCCTCGTCCATTAAATATTCATTCGATCAAGAATTTTCCTTCCTCTTTCGAACTTTCTGGCCAATTAATTTCTATAATTATATGATGAAGAGTATAAAAGTTCAAATTTCTTATATTTAAGCTATCCAGAGAAGCTAAATCATTAAAAACAATCAGCAGCAAATCAACCATTTCGCTCACGCATTCGGCGAATATTAAGACTGCAGTGATTGATTTGGGGTCAAACAGTATTATCACCGACTCGTGAGAGTGTGAAATACCTCCTTTGTGATCCATTCGATATTAGGAAATAAAGCTTCGTCACCAAAATGGCAAAGTTTCTCTCCTAGGACATTTACAATGTGGTTATAGGTTAGGGTGGAAAGGGTAGAAAGAGTAGGATAGCAATTGGTATATCGACTACCTAGACGCTTCTAATGAGGAGTGTCACTTCTCTTAAAAAATGAACGTATGATCATGAATTATGAACATGGCATGTATATGATAATTATATATGTTTATAATTCATGATCATATATTTATTTTTTAATTAATTATGTTCATAGTTCATGATTATATTTTTATTTTTTAAGAAAGTTAACACTTTTTACTATGATCGCCTAGACACTCGATATAATTTCAGTAGGGTAGTCAGTAGATCCCAGAAAATATATAGCTGTGGTTTTTTGAGTAATTCAGGTAGCCTGTGAGGGTATTTTATAAATAAAAAATGTATATGAATAGTAAAAAGCTCACTTTTTTTGAGAAACCCAAATTTTAATAAATCACACTAAAAAACAACTGTAGAAATACACCCTTGATGTTTTTTCACCTAATTTTTTTTTTTTTCAAAAAGACAATTTTCAGGTGAATAATTGTTTAATAATTCGATCCAGCTCTAGCACCAAAGGTTTTAGCAAGTGTTTCTAAAGTTCAAAAAGCAGGCAAGATTTTTTTTTGTCATTTTCTCCTTTTAATCCAATGATCGGTGAGTAGAATAACTCGGTGCCGTGCTTCCAGTTGATTTTATTTTTTTATAATAAGTAATTATTTTATGAAAAATTTTCTATAGAGAGCGAATATTTATAAAATACACAAGTGTTAATTTTAATACAAAAAAATTTATGATAAAAATAATTTTTATTAAAATTTCTTTATACCCTTTTTATAAGTTAAAACTAACAAAATTATTAATAGCTTTATAAATGCATAATATAATTTACAAATATCTATAGTATAAATTAGCTTTGTCTTGCCTCTACAGTAACTTTTAAAATCCAATCCCAGCCGTTCATCATTTGCTATCCAGGTCAAAGTTAAAATGTCATCATTTGAACATTTTCACACTTGATTTCCTCAAATAGTGGTACTGCAGAATTCTTTCTGCACTTCACTTTTCACA
>JAOWAN010000049.1:12954242-12968332 GCA_028566635.1 Lobelia cardinalis
CGGGCAATTCAGCGACGGAAACCGTCGCTAACTACTTTGACTCTTGGTTGACTTGGGAAGACAAATTAGCGACGGAAAATTGTAAATTAGCTATGGTTTCCGTCGCTAATTAGCGACGTAAGCTTTCCGTAGCTATTTTTTCCGTAGCTATTTTGATCTTTTCTAGTAGTGTGCGTTCTTCCATCTCTAACCATTTCTTCCGCTTCAACTTCACATAGTAGAGTAGACCGTTGATTAGACTGAGTTAACCACTAGCATCGTCGACCGTCTCGTCGTTTGACGAAATAACAAATGCTAGCCCGCGTCGATAGAAGAGGGGTTAAGGTTGATGACAGAGAATGAGAAAATCTTGGAGAAAAATAGATGGGTGTGTAGAATATCATCGAAATTCAATGGTTTTCGTGTAGAAGAGAGGGAGAAAAACTGAGGAATTTGAGCTCCATCATTACCTCATTCTGATAGGCATTTTACCTTTGAATGTGATCGCCTACTATACGATGCTGATGGCCTGTAATACCGAGGTCATGGCCTACTAAACAACTTGGGGGCAATTTTGTTATTTATATAACAGTTTCATATCATACAATATCATTATATACCATAGAATTGTATAAAGAGACTATAATATTACATAATATTGTCCTGGATATTATATAATATTATCGTAAAAAGCTGGTTCATATCAAAAATCAGTTTTGTTCTTTACTCATTTCAACTAGAAAAAATGATTAGGATAAAGAGAGTATAATATTATATATTATTATTTTATAATATTATTTATACAAGAAAATAATATTATATTATTTACAGAGTTGACAAAAAGTATATGTATAGTAACATCAAAATTCAATTTTGTTCTATAGTCCTTTCTTTCTTTATGCACTAAATATTTATAGAAATCCTTTTGAGCAAATTTAATGGGAGGACCATATTTGTAGGAGTGGCTCTCCCTCTCTCTACCTCAGCCCCATGTCACCTTATCCTTGTTACACAATTTTTATTACTTTATCCTCGGCCATATGTCCTTAAACCTCCCAAATTTAAACCTCACCACCCCAAGGCGTCGGATTAGATTTCGGGTTCTAACCAAAAAGACCCCTTTATCTCTCTTAAAACCCGCTTGACCCCATCCCCATTTCTCTTTCTTGGCAATCCGTCCTTCTCTCTCTCCATCTCAATCACACACATGTACACACACTAACACCCCTTTCTCTCTCACACAGTCAATGAACCATGTGACAGCCAGGTGTAAGTTATCTGACCCACGTTATACAGAGAAAGAATTTAGGCGTCGTGTTCGAAGTTCTCGTATTTGTGGGACCCATTGCTTTTTTTATTTACTACTATTTATGACGCTAAAAATTTCTATTATGCATTCCCTATTTTTATAATAATATCTTTTTATTTATAATTTCTAATTTTTTATTCATGTCCAATTATTAATTATTTATTTTAATATTTATATATTTAATCGAAATTAATATATTAAAGTGATTATATAATAACAGTATTTATCGTGTTTAAAATTTTATTATGCGTTCTCTATTTTTATAATAATATCCTTTCACTCATAGTTCATAAATTTCTATTTATGTCTGATTATTATATATTTATTTTAATATTTATATACTTAATTAAAAATATTTTATTAAAGTGATTATATGATAATAAAATAAAATAAAAATTTTGGAATAATATATAGTGTTTTGCTTTTCGGTTCAATTTTTTTGGTTCGTGGGCCCAGAAACCCCACATAAAACCTCCTCCTCCTCCGACTATAACGTCGTTACTTACCATCGCTCTCCACAAAGCCACGAGTCCTCTCTCCGTCAACCTTATCGTCGTCACCTTCAAAATCCCCCATGGATCGATAGACCAGAAAAAGTGCTCCAATAGCGGCTCGTACTTTTGCCACATCGGATTGCATTTTATTCCACGTGGCGTGTGACGTACACCGTCGTGGACCACAGGTCATATACTCGTTGCAATTAGTACTAGTTTGTACGTAACATGCTTATCGTAAACACCAATTAATTGACTAATTAATACTACTACAGCATATAAATAAATAAAAATTGACCTTTACAATTTTTTATATTTTGATGACGGAAATGTCCTCGTCAAATTTGTTGATTTACTGTCAGATCTGAGCACCCTGGCTATAGTATTATGGGATGAAGACATAAATTAATCGTAAATTAATGGACTTAGATCTAATAGCACGTGCTTATATAACAACTTCTTTGAGGTATTCATTTGTTAGGGTACATTTTTTTTTCTCTTTTTTTAATACTTTTCCCGTTACGTTTTAATTATTCATGATAACGATATGTCGTGAGGAAAAAATATTATTTTTAAAACAATTAAAACGAAATAAAATGAGTACTATATAAATTCTTTCTTCGAAAGTTTTAAAAATTTGAGGAAAAAAAGCAAAGTAAAATATTCATTTAGGGTATCATATTCATTGTAATTTATGTGTTCACTATCGATTTATGGACCGGATTAAATTGAAGGTGGACTCAAATAAAATTTGTAGACACAAATTATTTATCTTATTCTTAAATATAAAAGTGAATATTTTTTTTTGAAACATCCAATAAAATATTCGTTCCAGTATTGTTGTTAAATGCATTGAAAGGAATATAGGATATCTTATTTTGTACAATTGCTAAAATCTTCCCGAGGCTTTCATAGCTGTAAAACAAAACATTTGCTCATTGTAAATCCCAACATAGATTTAGTAAATTAGATATTAGCTCTTCACCCTGTCTCATGTGATGCACATCCTGCGATTTACCTCCTTCACGTTGGCTCAGGACAGGATCCGTGGGGGACTGCTGGGGTTGCAGTCTCAATTTTTTTTTTCCAGTAAATTAGATTTTTGTAGAACAATTATGATTTCGCAAAGACATAGATGTAAATATATAATTCCTCACTCATGCATTAACTATTAAGTGCCTAAAAAGGATTGTACATTAGTAGCTCCTAATCCAAAAGTTGTAATTAATATCTCATTTCAAATACATCTGTATTGAAATAAAGATAAGAATTCATTTAAGCTTTAGATACTTAAATGAAGTGATGAAACATTTAAAATTCGCGTAGTATGATAAGAATCTGGAAACACAAATGTGCATGTCAAAATACCGACATAATAATGATGCATTAATCTAAAGTACTCCACAATAGTAATTTCTTATACGAAACTCGGGATAGGAACATGTACAATGTAATCCTCATTATGAAAAAGTTGTTCTTTTTTGGTTATCCATTTAACCTTAATGAGAAGGGGTTAGATGGGACTTTACCATTGTGTTTATGAACATATTATCTCAATCTCCACTTTGATGTAAGGTTACTATCAAACTTTGGTGAAGTTACAAAAATTGTTGGAGTTGATATACTAAAATTGAACTTAAATAAATCTTATTTTTGTCCAAAGTTAGGTGAGTTTAAGCCAACATTAACAAATTCTTTGGTGGTACTAGTACCACATTAGTTCAACATCCCTAATGGCTAATGCCACTAGTGTGTGTATTTGGTGTAAGTGTGTGAAAGATAAAAGATAGAGGGAAGGGAACTTTGAAAAAAATTCTCTTTTCTCTAAAAGGATAATCCTAAATGTGGAAAAGAAATTCAAATTCATGTCCCTACAAAAATAATTACTCCATTTTATATTATATTTTATTTTTTTTTAAAAAAGGGAGAAAAGAGTGAGAGAGTTTGTGACCCAACGTTTTTCTCGATGGGGTTAAAGGAGAGACGACCATAGGATCTAAAAAATGGATCCACGTGGCGACATTTGGGGAGGGAGAGAAGAGTGTGTGGGTCACTTTCTTTGGTAGAACCGGTCTTTAGGTGGTTCAAGCAACCTGCTATAGCCAGTAAGCGATTGAGGGGGTTCACCGATACAGCCGGTAACTTGGGAGAGGGGGGGTCAATGGTATAAGAGCTGGGGGTTTAAGCCAAGGGTGGGTGGTTTTTCAAAAGGGTTTTTGGCCATCCAAAAGGAAGAGGGAAGGAGGGAGGGAGAGAGAAAAAAAAAAAATTCGAGGTTGCGTCCGAAACAAATCAACAATGTTTGGTGTCTGAGAAATGGAAAATGGGATAGAAAATAAAAAGAAAAATCTTGAATTCTGGGTTAGAAGAAAGGTTTTGTTTTGGTTTTTGTTTTTGTCTAAACGTGATTGATGCGTGATGGGTTTTCTTCTGTGATTTTTCTCAAAATTTGTCGATCTTACGTTTGCCTGACAATCCTACACAGGCCCGCCTGAAGAATTTTGAAGGTGAGATGATGATGAAACCTCTTTATTTTCTTTTCCAGTTTTGAAGATTTCTTTTTTTATTCATTTATTTGGCCAACAAAAGAATTCTGGTTTTATGGTTAGATGACAGAGGAGTGCAAGATATTGAAAATTTTCTCTCATTTTCTTTCGGTTTCCTTATAACCAAATGGGCATCATCGTAATTCATTTCACCCTTGTTGTTTGATTTCGTTTTCATCTGAAACTCGCTTTTCCATGGGAATTTTGGGTCTGATGGATGTGATCTGATGGTAGATATTTAAGCATTTGGCATTAGTTGTCCCAAAGTGAGGACTTTGTTTTATGAATTCGGATATGTGTGTAAGATCCGTACTTTTTTTTTTTTGGTTTTGTTTTGTTTTGTAATCTTAGAGGTTTTTCTGTGATCATTTGAATTAGGAAATGTTTTTCATGGTTGATCTGTTTGTGGGGTTTTAGATGAATGCTTGTGTGTAAAAACATAATTTTTCTTATTTGGGAACTGGATCCGTTTACTCCTGTTGATTGTTACTAGGAATTGTATCAGGGTTTTGCGAGGGTTTTTAAATTCTCTGTTTGCTTTTCTGATTTCTTTTCCCCCTCTAGTTCCTCTTCAAAGCACTTGCTTTTTGAGTTTTTTTAATGTTTTAAAATTTTAATTTTACTGTGGGTATGAGGTGCAGACATGATCTTTGTAATAATTTGTTATCTAGCCAAATCAGAATTAGGATTGGAGCTTGTAAGTTTGGGGAGGATTGATTTGTTTTTAGCTTTCTCCCAGATGTTATTTATTTTTATTGGGATATAAGAGAATTCAGAGGTATTTGGATGTTTCATTGCATTTCATATTTTCCTCCTAAAATATGTTGAACATTTACATTTTATTTTCTTTCCACAAGTTTATTGATGCATAGGGTGATTTTTCAACATATAAAATCCATGCCAAATTGATTTCCATGTTTGATATATTGACGTTCCATATTCCAGAATTCATGTTTTTCCTTTTTTCTGATGGAAGTTCTATGAGATGATTGTTATAATGAGGTTTACAAATGTTTTCTGTTGGTGGTTTGGATCAACTGATTATTAAAAGCAGCTAAGTTTTCTTCTGGCTAGAAGTTAACTACTGATTAAAAAATTTCTACCTTAAAGTGGCTATTGGCTACCAACTTTTGGCAATTGCCAGTACTTTTATCAATTGCTGCCAGGAATGGACATTCATGTTAATTTTTGATTTCTGCAACCGTAAAGATTTTCCGTAGAAGTATGTTCCACATTTGGAATTTCCGTGTTTATTGACGAAAATGTGATCTTGTAAACTTGAAAATGTTGTCTTGCCAAACCTCTCCGCTTCTGATAACAGGATCTTGTTCTTCACTTCATTTTTCAGTTTTGGTTTTAACTGTGCAGTCCCAGCACTTACGGATCGAGCAAATGATAATTAGTTTTTCATCTTGCTGCATTCACCTTCACAACCCAGTCAAGCCACCTTGAATGTAGTCTATGATTCACAATTCTTGTAGCCATTACTAATTCTTGTTTCTCAACTTCAGTCACTTATATGCTTTTGCTTCTGTGATTGACAGGTGAGAACTGTTGTGAGATTCATTTAGTTTTCTGAAGATAAAGGAAAGAAAGATGTTGTACCGCAATTGCTGATTTTCTTGACATGATCGCTGAGATATGGTGTTGCAGAAGAGGTTAGAGTACGGATTTAATGGCTATCAGGTGCCTCCTACCCCCCGAGCTGCCAGATCAGCCAGGGTAAATAACATGGATTTCTTGCATTGTCCCTTTCCCCCCCCCCCCCCCTGTATACTCTATTTTTTCTCTGTTTTACTGATAACCTCAATTTATACCTTCTTAATTTTTTCAGAGGAGGGTTTCATCTTGGAAGAAAGCTGAGGATAATCAAATGTGTGCATTTGACTTGTTGGCTACTATAGCTGGCAAGTTATTGCTCGAGGGGGAAACTTCTCCTCCCAGTTCTACCAATGCGTTTCGTGAAGAAGAGTGTGAGGTGCCCAAAGATTCTCCGAAGACTGAACAGCCGGTTAAAGATCCAATGGATGTAAACCCGTGCGATCAAGGAAGTTGCAATCGAAGCTTCTTTGTGTCTGAACTCCTTGCCCAAGCTCCTGTAGTGAATAATAGTGTTAAGGAATCCTTGCATGCACAAAACGATACTTGCTCTGGACTTGCATCTGGTATAACGATTTCCGATTTCTCTGAGAAGGTTGTTCCTGCTCCAAAGGTGATTAATGTTGAAAGTAGGAATGCTGTTGTAGATGCAAACTCCGCTGGTTGTAAAGTCCTTTTTGGTTGTAAATTAGACAATGCAAATAATAACCAGATAAATGCCGAGCCACCAAATACTGGAATGGGGTCGCTTAGTGCCAGGGCTGATATGCTCTGCTCTGAGGATGCAGGTGCCTGGAAGAATAATCCTCCTGCACTCGTTAGTTCAGATAATAGTGTTAGGTTACCTTTCTGCAAGGACCATAGTCCTCGTGGTTCTTTCCCTGTTTGTCAGGGTAATGTAAAGTTAGTTATTAGAGATGATGACGAAAAGTCTTCTGGGTGCACTCAACCTCGCACCCTGAATAAGGCCTTTAGGCCACAACCCCATATTGGAGACCGAAGAATTAGGAGGTTATTGGCTTCCAAATATTGGAAAGTAGCTCCAAAATTGAAGGATGATATGCATTTTAGCAATGGTGAGTTATTGCTTTTTGTTTAATCATATTGACATGGCTTCTAGTATAGATAATTCTGTGTTTGCATGTTTTGTCTGACTGAATATAGCTATGATGTTCTTCAGATGAGGACATGAAGCATGCTTATCGCAACAGGAATAATTGCTTCAAACGCCAAAGATCTCTAAGGGACTATCCCTTTAAAAAGAGGAGGCTTTATGAGCTAAGCACAATGTCAAATTCTGATGGAGGGATTAGTAGTGATGGCATGTCTAGTTCTCCTGGGAATGGCCTTACTGAAGATGGCTCTAGTGCAGCCATAAAACTGCCAGGAGGTTTGTCTCGTCTAATAGCTTTCAACGAGTTCGTCATGTCTTATTGTTTCTTCACTTTTCAATTAATCACTACGTTCATTATCTCACGTGAAAATGGTAAAATCCGTTTACAGCGAAGGGGACATCTTTTGCAGCGGGTCAACAAGCATCCTTTCGATCCCGTGATTCCCGTGGTATGACTTTTGAAAGCTTTTGATGGAGTTAATATCATTTTGTTGTGTTTTGACTTGATCCCCCTTAATGTGCAAAGAGGGTTCTTATATGTTGATGTTGTTCCTTGTACTCAGTTAAATTCAAGATCAAGTCTTTCCGAGTACCTGAGCTTTTCATTGAGATTCCAGAAACGGCAACAGTTGGTTCTCTGAAGGTAAACGACTAAGCAATTGGAAGGATGCTATTTGATGATATTATCCTGTACATATTTGTAAGTAGAACAAATAAGTTAGTGTCATCACATTATCTATTTGTTTGTATACAAGGTATTTTGCCAATTATATATTTGTTTGTATACAAGGTATTTTGCCATTCTTGTTGCGTCATACATGTTGAGAACTTCTATACATAGAATATTCCACTAGTTCCTATATACTAAAATGGACAAAGGGAATTTACTATGCCTATCTTGGTTAAGATTAGTAAATTTCTTGTAAAATGCGCGCACGTTTGAGGATTAATTAACATTTGATTTTACCTCCTGTTGTTCATTCTTCATTGATTTATACTTTATTGAGTCTGTCAAACCCCAAGAATTTGAGCTGTTCTGGCTTGCATTTTCCTGTCTTGGTATGTCAAACTTTATAGTAGTGGGTTCATTTTTAAAAATTTTTGGACTCCAGATTTAGTTATGTCCTTATGTAGTTCTAAATTTACTGTAGAGAACTGTTATGGAAGCCGTGACTGCAATACTTCAGGGTGAACTACGTGTTGGCGTGCTTCTCCAGGGGAAGAAGATCAAAGATGATAACAAAACCCTACTACAGACTGGTATTTCTCACGATGACAAGCTAGATGCTTTGGGTTTCACCCTGGAACCGAACTCTCCGCAGGCACACTCACCTAGTCCAGAAGACCATTCCTTTCTGCGATCTTGTGACACACCTCAGACACTAACAAGGTTACACAATGTGCCATGTATCTGTATTTGACACCTTTTACATGTTTTTTCCTCATTACAGTCTCATCTGAATGTGATTTCATGAGATTATTTGTTCAAAGCATTTTTTTAGATAGATTGGACTAAATCACTGTCTCTCTGCTAATCGCATGTAATCGTCCCTCTGCTTATAGCATGTAATCTTTCCCTCTTCCATTAACGTGCAACACTTTGGTATCAGGTATCCTCCTACACCAACCCCAGTGAGTCAGATTGTCCCTCAGAAAATTTCTGATGCCGCTGCGCCAGATCCTCAAGTGACAAATTTTGGGAACTTGATTGAAAGTGACCATGACTCAGCACCATCCCCACCTGAAATATCGATAGATAAATGTATGACAGATTCTTCGAGGGCTTTGGTTACTGTCCCAGCTGTGAGTGTAGAGGCACTTGCTGTGGTTCCTATGCGGAAATCAAAGCGGGCAGAGGTTGCACAACGTCGTATTCGTAGACCCTTTTCTGTTTCTGAAGTGGAAGCATTGGTTCAAGCTGTTGAGAAGCTTGGAACAGGAAGGTATGCTTGGAAAAATAATTTTACGATTCTCAAAAAATAGGAACTGTAACTACAAGACAGCCTTTTTGTTTATACCCAAGTTATATGAACTCTGGATCTGATTGCCTTTTCTCCTTCAGATGGCGCGATGTGAAACTGCGAGCCTTTGATAATGCAAAGCACCGAACTTATGTGGATTTGAAGGTAGGAAAGGATTACTTTTAGGTTTCTTCAAATTACTATTTCTCTCTTTAACTTAGATTTGCAGATGCTTAGGCTCTTTATTTAATTGTATGCTTTCATGTGCTCCAAGACTTCTATCTTTCTCCTTGATGAGTTGGCTTTTAAGCTTTTTACAGTTTCAGTGAAAGAAGTCTACTTTATTTGCTGGACCCATTGGCTTCTTACTTTAAATGGTTGAAGGCTTATAATTGCCTGTCCTAGCAGAAAATGGTTAGGTGGTCTGTAAGCTTTTCTCTCTTAGAAGACCACCTGCTCTTGAATCTCTTAAAACCTACTCCCTAGTAAAATAATCCTACAGAATGAAATCTCTAATAAGCAGATTTGGTTTAAATTCATGGGTCAGAAAGCAAAAGAGGGTGAGCATGAGTTGTTATTTCCTGAATGTGAGGACGTCAGATTGTTTAATTGGGATAATCAAATGGCACGAGGGATTTCTGATTGGTCCAATTGGTGATTGGTGCAGGATAAGTGGAAAACACTGGTGCACACCGCAAGAATATCCCCACAACAAAGGAGAGGTGAGCCGGTGCCTCAGGAGCTTCTAGACAGAGTCCTGGCTGCCCATGCCTACTGGTCCCACCACCAAGCCAAACAACAATTCAAGTCACAACCAGAGACTTGCCTCCTCCTCTGAAAGCAACACCCCCCCACCGTATAAGAAGAAATGTCAGCTGGTTTCACATGCTGAAGACGAAGAAGAAAGATGTACAGATAGAAGTAAGTAGCCGCGGGTGCTTTGAGAAAATATTCTCTAATTGTTATTTTTTGTTTTTGTTAATTACTACTATATCTTACCATGTAAAAAGTAACAAGGAGAGGGAGAAGGGATAGGTAAAGTTTAGGGGGTTGTAGTTATTTGGTGTAGCTCTTGCGGTGATTCCACCTCTCCTGAACTGGGAGAGGGTTTGGCTGCAACTTGTAAATGGGGCTGACAAAAAATAAGAGCTCTTCGCTTGCTGAAATTGTTTTATTTTACTTACTGTATTAGGGGTTCTGTTTACAAGGATTCTTTTTGTAATCTTGAGGGTGAATTTTGGAATTCTAGCTCATTTTGTTGTAGTTCTTCTTGATTGTAGACTCTCTTTGGATTATTACTCAACATTTCAGTTTTTTCTCCTTCTGTGACATTCATTCATTTATGTTTTTACACTTATATCAAGTTTATTGTAGCTTTGTACGATGAATCCGGAACTCAAAGCCCTTGAAGATCAAGCAAGGATTTTGGCCCTGGACCTGGTTTCCTTTTCAAGTAAATTAACAACATATTAAACCTCCATTGATATGGGAGCATTGTTGTTTTGTGACCTATATTAACATAACAGAGGAGCAAGTTTTAAGAAGTTGCTTTCATTGTTCTACAATGGGGGCAGTTGGCGTCGGAAATTATACCGAGCTCTTAGGCGCTCGGTGCTAGCAGTGGCGTTGGGTAGAAGGCAAGATATGTGGGAGTTGCTAGAAAGAGCGAGAACGAGTAGGGAAGCACGTGGGTGCACGTGCTATATTGCAAGAAAAATAATTTGAGTGATGATGGGATTCAAGTGGAATTGTTTTTCCTCGGGTTAGGCTTGGGTTTGGGATCTCAGCTAATCCTAACCTATTTACCAGTAAAGGGAATAATTTAACTCTTGGGAAAATTATTATCTAAAATAAGTGACTTCTGATTTTAAATAATATATTTAAATTGAATATAAAATTAAAATGAGATTTATTATTTGTGGTATTAATAAATAATTGGGTCACGATGTTAGTTTATAATCGTTTTTTATGTTTAAGTTTTTATGGATCCCAATATTTTCCCTCTATCTCTCTCTTATTTTTTCACTTTAATCATTACAAAACATCAAATAAAATCAACAAAAATCGACTTTCTGATCCGAACCTAATATTTTTTAAAAAAAGAAAATACTTATTTTAAATCAGAGTGTCTTTAAAAATTATAAGTTGTAAAATCCATTAATTCACAATCATTCACGTTGATGATACATTATTTTCTTCCATTTTATCCTATTATATTTTTCTTTGTCAATTTTTTTTTTTTTGATTTTTTTTGGACCCCAATGAGACATAAAAAAGGATCAAATATGAGACTTTACACATTGTAAAATATGTGTAAAATCCAGCTCTACCACTGAGCCACCCCTTAATTCCTTCTTTGTCAATCACTATCCTTTACTAATATGATTATCAATGTTCTGTCACCTATGAGAGCATTCCTCAAAATTCTCCAATCCAAGTTTGTTTTTTGGAACTTTCGATTTTTACGTCAAATAATGTTATTTTCTGTACCATTTTAAAATGGTCCTCTTAGAATATATTTTATTTTTAAAAGTTATACTATATGAGGTGACATTTTATTTGACATTGAAAATCACGAGTCCTTCTCTTATGATTTTTCAATTAAAATCGACTTCTTAGATTTAAAAACAAACTAATTGAAATTTTTTATCTCACTTGATATCTCATCTCCCGTTTCATATCTTTTAGGTTCGGGTCAGGAAGTCGATTTTTATTGATTTTATTTGATGTTTTGTAATAATTAAAATAAAAAAGTAAAAAAATAAATAAAGAAAAAATGATGAGACCTATAAAAACTTAAAAATTAAAAAAGATAATAAACTAAATAAAACAAAGAATAAAATTAGGATGAAATATTTTTAAAAAATAAAATACCAAATAAAATATCAAATAAAACAAAAAATTGAACTTGAAACAAACACCTTGAGTACGTCCCTTTCAGTAAGGAGGTTATCTACGCTTTTTAGGAGACATAGAGGATAAGGATAAATTGATTCTCGTTCTTGTGGCTAATATTAATCGATTGATATATCGTGTGTTTAGGCATACCTAGGAAGATATGTCTATTTTTTTTTCCTATAAATATAGATAATATTTATAAATTATGTACATAATGTGAATATGAAATGCATATGAGTTATTTAATTATCATGTTCATAATTATTATGTACATTTCATATTCATATTATGTACATAATTCATAAACCTTATGTACATTTTGTGAAGAAAATGAGCATACTTTACTAGGTATGTCTAACCACATGGTATAATTTGCGAATATTAGTAAGGTTGTCAAAATGGCCTCCAAGTTTCGGTTGGTATATCGAGCGCATAAGCGCTCGGTATTAAAAGCATTTTTTTTAAATATATATATATAAAGACTAAAAATTATGTATATAACATAAATATAAAATATACATAAATTATATCATTATCATCTTCATAATTATCGACTTATCGTATGCATTTTATATTTATATTATGTATATTATTTATAATCTTTATGTATATTTTGAGAAAAATTAGGTACTCCTAACATAATTTTCATCAAAGTTTGAGGATATACGGCCGGTATCACTCACATATTCCTAATTTTTTTATCGACTAAGATGTGACCATGCATGCACATGACATGCTAGAGCATGGATTATTCACATTAAATAATTAATGTTTAAAATTTGAGTCCATTAATTATATGAAATTTAAGAAATTCTTATTTAGTATTATCACAAATTGAAAGAAAAATAGAGACACAAGCGTGTGTTTGAATGAATATTTTTTTGGTTTGAATTTTGATTTTTTTTTTTTTTTGTACATATTCCTTAAGTAAAAAGGAATCCTTTCTCCTAGCAATATTTTGTATTAATTAGCTTACCAATTTTATTATATTTATTTTTCCTATTAGAAATAGACCTTACTAGTTTAATTTGTATTACTATAAAAGTTCTTTGCGCGCGGTAGAAATCTTTGGTAGAAATCCAAGATTTCTCTCGCTGCTATCAAGTAAACTAGCACCGAATAATCCGCATATATAATTAAGTTTAGCAATGGCTGCCACATTTTATCTTGGTTCAGATACTGGTGTTGCTATAAAAGCTTATTAGAACAAAGAGATTGAAGAAGAAGAAATTTGCGTATTTCGTATTTATCGCACTGTTCTTAAAATGATAAACGTTTTCACTATTTGCTGGAAGGTTAATGACGTTCTACCTCTAGAATTAGATTTGCACTCGAATAACAACAATCAGCAACTATCGGTATTCTTCCTTAAGAATCAAAAAGAGCTGTAGAGTGAGAGAGTAGAAATGAGTGTACTTTCAAGTGTTCAGAAATACTGCTGGAACCCTATTTATATAGACCCTGACATAACCATTTCTAATAGTTGCAACCAAGGGATGCGATTATTGAAATTCTAAAACTGCCAAAGAATTTCGCTCTAGCGTTTTGGGACCGCTATAGTGCTTCAAATTTCGCTATTACGAAAATTTTCAAATGTCATGCCTTTACAGTTTGAAAAAAGTAGTCGTTGTCGGAACCGTACTATAGCGGTATTTTCCACTATAGTGCTATTTACAACATAAAAAATTTTCCAACTCGCAGTCAAACTTCGTCATAGCGTTCTGACAAGAATTATTTTGACGTTTTTCGACATTTTTTTAATCCTCAATATAAGATATTAATCTTATTTGAAAGTTATCCAACTCATTTCTGTCTTTAACATTATTATCTATTTTATAAAATTTTAACATGTGTGTATCTGGTGAAGGATCAGGCGTCACGGTGGAGAGTTCTGCCACAGTTGAGGCCGTCACAACTCCTCCTGCCGCCGATCGACACAAAGGATGCAGCTAGGGGTGATCATGGTTCAGTTTTGGTCAATTTTGATCAAAACCGCAACCAAACAAATAGTTCGATTTTATTATTTTTCAAAATCGAAACCAACCCAAAAATATGAAAAATCGATTCTTCGTTTTTATATTTTTCGGTTCGATTTTCATAAACTTTCGGTTTTAAAAAGAATTTATGTAATTCTTAAATTTTAATAGGTGATAGAACAAATTCATAGAGTAGAGATTTTTAATCACAAAA
>JAOWAN010000049.1:12980531-13005693 GCA_028566635.1 Lobelia cardinalis
CATCATCATTTCCATATCAAATATCAAATATCAAATATCAAAATCAAATATCGCACAATATCGAATTTCTGATCTGATCACAAGAGACATTTCTAGTTTGTCCTTCCATTTCCTAGCACCTAACATCATAAATTGATAAATAGATAGTGGTCCTTTCCCCCCTCACTATCTATAATTTAAAAAAAAAAAAAAAGAAAAAGAAAAAAAAGTGACACATAACCTTAAACGTACCATATTAATATTTTAATGCAGCAATAATGCTGCTCATAATAAGTACTACTGTATAAAAGATATATTCCACATTTTTTTTTACCTGTATGATTGAAAGTGTTGCCGCCAGATCCTTTGGCCTTGTTAAAGCTTCCATTATCTATTTCTACGAAGTTTCCTTCCTCTAACCCCCATTTACTTTTCTTTTCATCATATATAAGCAAGCTCTCACTCCTCTACATCTGCCCCTTGTATAATTCCAGCACCACAAGTCCTCTCTCTCTCTCTCTCTCTCTCTCACACACACACACACAGTGCATCTTTTGAGGGTGGGGTTTAATCACACTTCTCTAGCATTCTTGTATGTTTTTGCTTGAATTTTGTCAAGCCCACTCTCTTTGACTAAATTCACAGTCCCACCATCATCTCTACTCCCAACAGTTTCCTCCCCCTACTGTTTTGCTTTGCTTGTGTGTGTTTGGCTTCAGTTGAAGGTATACTTCCCCAGCCAACTTCAATTTTGCTTTGTTCTTCTTTGGTCAAAGAGCAGCATATCAATTGTCAGTTTCAAAATAATACTTCACATCCATCCAAGCCTATTTTCACCCCAATATTTCTCTGTTTCAAATTCATCAATTGTCAACTGCTCTTTTAGCAATCTGCTTTGTATCCACTATTCTACTTCTCTGTCTTAAAACCCATAAACAGGTTTCTTTCTACAAGCTCTGCCATGGATGCACTGGTTCAGTTATCTTCCTACTCAATGACCAGGCATATTCTTTACAATCAAGACCCCATCTCAACCACTTTTAACCCACCAAACCATGTCAACCCGGCTCACATCTACGCAGAATGCCCAATCGAGATCAACGAATCACCCCTCTTTGATACATCACCTACGAGTTCCAGTGGTGGATCCGAGCCGGATATAACACAGAAACCTGATTACTACGAGGGGGTTCTCGGTTTCTTGACCCAGATGCTTATGGAAGAGGATGACCTGCAGACTAAGCCCTGTATGCTCCACGAGTGCTTGGCTCTCCAAGCTGCTGAGAAATCGTTCTACGACGTCCTCGTTGATAAGAACCCTCCATCCCAACATCTGTTCACCATTGATCAATCGTCGCAGTCAAACTTGGAGTCATTTGGCTCATCTAGTAACTTCGATGAAGTTGAACAGTGGCTGATGGATGCTCCTGCAGATAGTCCATATCCGCCTTTATCTTCATCTACCAGTGAGAGTCAACTTTCGTCTCCCTCTGAAGGGGAAAAGGGAAAAAGTTCTCATTCTTTCCCGTACAATTATTCTGTAGATTATGGCAAAGGGGAAAAAGGAGAGGAAAAATCACCAAATGCCTCTAAAGGAAAGAGAAATCCTCCTGGAGATGATGGTGATGGCGAACAAGAAGGGCACAGCACCAAGCAATTGGCCACTTACGCTGAACAAACCAGTGAGTCCGAGCTGATGTACGGCATGATAGTGCAATGTGACGATTTCAGTCCGCGTCTGCAAAAAGGGTCCCGAGAAGCATCAATAGCAAGCAAAAAGAAAGGATCAAACGGTGGAAGGCCGCGCAGTAGTCGAACAGCGGACGCCAGGAAAGAAATAGTGGACTTGATGAATCTGCTGACTCAATGTGCACAAGACATGACCAGCAACAATACGAGTTCTGCCCAAAAAGTCCTGAAGAAAATCAAGCAACACTCTTCTCCTTACGGCGACTCTACGGAGAGGTTGGCTCATTACTTCGCCAATGCAATGGAGGCGCGCTTGGCAGGTACTGGGACTGATCTATACAGAGACTTCATAACAAAGAAGATATCAGCTGCTCAAACTTTAAAAGCTTGTCATGCATACATGACTGCGAGCCCGTTCCACAAGATGTCAAATATCATAGGGAATAAATCTATCAAAAAACAAGCCGAGGGCAAAGGAAAGCTTCATATAATAGATTTTGGTATTCTTTATGGTTTCCAATGGCCCTGCTTCATTCAGAATCTATCTTTAAGACCCGGCGGACCACCTCTGCTTCGAATTACTGGGATAGATTTTCCCCAACCAGGTTTCCGCCCAACAGAGCGTATTGAAGTGACGGGGCACCGGCTAGCGAATTACTGCAAGAGATTCAATGTTCCATTTGAGTATAATGCAATAGCAAAGAAATGGGAAACGATCCAAATCGAGGACCTAAAGATTGAAAAGGACGAATTCATAGCAGTCAACTGCATGTACAGGTTACGGAACGTACCTGATGAGACCGTTGAGGAGAGCAGCCCAAGGGACGCAGTTCTCGACTTGATCAAGAGGATAAATCCAGACATATTCGTCCATGGGGTTGTGAATGGAACCTACAACACGCCTTTTTTTCTTTCGCGATTCAGGGAGGCACTCTTCCGCTTCTCCTCATTGTTTGATATGTTCGAGAATACAACATCGCGGGAGGATAACGACAGGTTGATGTACGAACAGGAGGTTTTTGGGAGGGACGTGATGAATGTGATTGCATGTGAGGGTACGAGTAGGGTTGAAAGACCAGAGACATATAAGCAATGGCAGGTGAGGAATGTAAGGGCAGGGTTTAGGCAGTTACCGTTGGGACGAAATCTTATGAAGGAAGTGAGAGCTAAGGTGAAGTTGAATTACCATAAGGATTTTCTGGTGGATGAAGATGGTAACTGGATGTTGCAAGGATGGAAGGGGCGAGTACTCTGTGCTCTCTCCATATGGAAACCTGTACACTAGCAAGAAAAATATGCAGTTTTTACTGACTCTACAAATAGGATTAATAGTTCTTTCTCGGATGTTCTCTGCTCTTTTGAATGTATATAACTGAACTTTCTTATTTTCAAGCTCCTTCTATAATCTCCTTTTCCATGCTTCCTTATGAGTTTTGCACATCTCGATGAAAATTTCATGCAAAATAATAGTATCTCCGTTTCATTTTAAGGGTCTATAATAGTGACAGGAAAAAGTATCACTTTCACGACACTTCAAATGAAACGGAGGGAGTAGAAACAGCGACCCATAGTACACTTCAAAGTTGCATTTCATTCCGGTTAAGATAACTTTTACTGATGCATTTTCAACACTTTTATCTTGAAATATACAGATAAACAGCGCACATATCAGCAGTCAAAATGGTGTCATTCCTGAGGCCTTCTACACAAATATCATCTTTCCTGGAGACCACACTACCTTCTGACTTTTTTTCTGCCAAGGACTACGTTATATAATATTACTCCCACCACTCTTGAACTGATTTATGCTACAAGTAAGTAGTTCACCACCTTTTAATTCTTTATTTACATTCAAGATTTAGCAAGGATTCCATCCAACATTAAATATTAAGAAAGATGAAGTCACTGCACTCATCACAATAAGCAATAAAATGTAATTTCAACTCCAAACTCAGCTAAAATGTAGAAACCCAACAAAAGCAACAGGCAACGACTAAAATTGATGAAAAACTTGAGTAGCAAGTTAAATGTACATTTAAAGACAATCTTACAGAGTCATTTCAGGTAAAGGAATGAAATCAACGGTTATAAGGGAAATGAATTGACTTCTAACGACAATCTTACAGAAAGTTATAGGACATCTAAGTTCACACAAAAAGTATATCCAGATAATAGCCAACGCCATCACCTGGCAGAGATCAGCTTCTTTTTTGGCTTTGACTCTTCGAAGTTCTCAAAATATTCCAGTCCAGTTTTTCTGGCTTTGGTTGCTTGTGAAAACTTCTGCTGCTGCCATTATTTAATGAAGAACCTGGATTACCTTGAACATTTTTCTTGGATTTATTGGGAGCTTGTGGTGCAAGGTCTACATCAGCTAGTTTCCTTTTAAGGTCTCCATTGGCATCACTACTTGAACCACCACCTTTCAAGGTCTCCTCTTCATCTTGTGCAGATCCATCGTCTCTGCAACAGTGAATGGGATAAGAATCAACTTCAGCGTGTTATCCTCTATCAATATCTCCTCTCAAAATGCAATAAACAAAAGACATAAAATTGACCACACCAGAATCAACATTGTCAGGGCAAAGTTTAATTCCTTCCTCAGCACAAATAAATAAATAAAACAGATGAATAGTCAGGTGACAACTGAAGAAGCTAGGTCACAAATCTAGTTTATAAGGAACAAGAGAAATGCTCACAAATTCAAGAATCACTCTTCTCGCTGGGGTGAAGATAAACAGAGCCAACTGACAAGTCACTTGTGAGCTTCAATAGCCGATGCGCAATGGGGGCAGGTCTCCTAGTTTAGACAAGAAGTTTGATGGATGAATTTCATTAAATTAGTATTTTGTTTGGTATTCTAACTTCTCTAAGACGGCCTGGACCTTCCTGCTTTATAATACTTCAACCCCTCATAGTAACAAAATCTCCTTTTGGTTTTACAAACAAACACATCAGCACATAAACTCCAGAGCAAGATCTCTTCTGCAAAAATAGTCATTCCTTTAGAGTCAAAAGTTATTATCTATAGGTGCAATGGGGTTGTCTTGCATATGGGGTTAGAGTAAATTGCTGAAACCATAAGGTACTACTTAACCCCCTGAATCTTCAATTTGCTTCAACTACTCTCACCTCACCCAACATTTTAAACAATCTAAACAATAATTGGGCTTAAGTCAGACACTTCTCTTTTAGAAGTCTTACCAGTAAGCATATCCGATTAACAAAGTTTTAAGCATGTCCGATTAACTAAGTTTTAACACATAAAAATTATTTGAAATCAAATAAAGAGCCCATTTGAACACTATATGCCGAGACCAGTTTATCCTCAGAAGTAAGCAAAGAATGAATAAAGTAACTACTCCCTATGTCCCACTTCAAGAGTTAAGACTTTCCTTTTTGGGATGTTTCATTTGAAGAGTTACATTTCCCTTTTAGGCCATGGCATTTGACAAGGTTACCCTCCATTTTTTCAAAAAACAAATGTGGACCTCCTATGGAGGGGCATTAAAGATACATACAAATATTCAACTCATTTCTTAATCTCCATGGCGAGTCAAAGTGTAACTCCTTGTGCGGGACGGAGGGAGTATAAGATATCTACTTGCCATCGAAACGGTATATTTTGATCATTAAACACTTGACACTCCACAAGACCCTTGTATCCAAGTCTTAGTAGCATTCAGAATCACAATATTTTTCAGTGTTTCAACTTGACAGCAATTTGCCAAATACAATTGGAAATTTCAAGTCAGACGCTCGCAACTTAATCTTTAGCCAATTCTAAGTCAAAAATACCAAATGTTGGGGTTAGACTAAAGTCTCCTGTCGGCCAAACCTTCCATACATAGATAAACCCTCAACCCACTCTGATAATTTTTCCAATCTTTTCCATTCATCAAATAGAACAAAAAGTGGCATAGCCAGAAGGGTGTTATACAAACAGCCCCCATAACCACCCTAGTGGCTTCCCTATGACCCCGGAACACTTTCCAATCACCAAATAGAATAAACAACCATAAACATAGTGGGCCGGCATCTTATACAGTCACCCTCGTGGCTCCCCAATATTCATGTGTGGGATAAAGTAAATCATACTGTTAGTGAGAACTTGGAGGGCCAATAAACTAACCTATTAGACACTCTTCCTCCTTGATTTCCAGAGCAAGTAGCAGAGCCATCTGGTTGACTGGGGTTCACACCTTCTTCGTTCAATTTCTACCAAGATAAGATTGACATAAGAGCAAAAGCCACAAAGGCACAGGAGGAAGTGAACAGTCTTTGAGAAAAGGTTGGGTCACTCAACCCATGTACTCACATCAATAGAAGGATTAAAACTTCGGAATGACATCCGCCCTCTTACAGCCCCAGGACTAGGATCTCCTTCCATAATAACTACACTGCAAATGAAGATGGCTATTAGAAGACCCCAGAGAAATAAGAACATAAAATTAACACGGAAACAGTAAGATACACCAAGGGAGGTAATCACCTTCGAACAGCTATTCTAATCTTTTTGAAGGTATTATTCTTCAATAATAAGAGAAGACAACTACTTTTGGATGTCCAATTATAAACAATGAATAAGCCATTCACCTATACTAAACTCATACATCAAAATGGATGCGCAATACAAGGGACTTAACCACAGCATGAAACTAAATTTCATCATAGCTTTTACTACAGCTCCCTTCGTCCCTAAATAAGTGTCTTGTTTGAGTTTTGGTGAATAATTTAGTAATTTGTAATTAAAATAATTATTTAACAGCCAATCCAAGCCGTTGAAGCCGCCCCTATATCTAACCACCGCTCACCCACTGTAGCGGTACTCCGGAGGTCAAAAAGTGATTTATTGTGTTTTAGATTTTAAAATTTTATTGTTTGTAAGATTATTAAGTAAACAATATATCAATGACATTTTCTATAACATAACAACAATTAATCAATTCTCATAAAACTTTGCCCAAAGTTTAATAAAGTTGACCAAAAAATGTCAAAACAGGATACTCGTTCAGGGATGGAGGGAGTATTAAATTATTTAATCAACAGTATTTCCCACCGAACAGTAGGTAAGATGAACGAATTGAGAAAGAACATATTGAAGAGTGTAACTCCAAACATATTTCCATAGGAGCAAACAATCACGGATCATAAGAGTAAAAGGCTAAAAGCTGTAATGTCATCTACATGGCCTGATTTAACGCCACTGCCACTGCCAACGCCGAATAATCACGGGAAATGCATCTCTACAGTTCCTTACAGCAGTGAACATTAGGCTACATCACACAAGACACAACTACTTCACTATAAACCCAGTCAAGTCAACCATAGATTATAGGTTGCAGGAATACAAGCATATTTTTTTGATGATTCAAGATCCCTATTTTCAGAGATTGACAAGAGAAGAAATAAACAGTCTCGCGAATAAAAATAAAAGCATCCAGCCATGAAATTCCTACAGAAATCTAACTGACTGGTCAAGCATACAGTCAAGCTTTTCTTTTGTAATCTATGATTTACCACCTTATGAGTGCACATATAGACATGCGGCCCAAACAAAAAGTTGCTAGAAATTAGGCTAGTGTCAAATAATAAATACAGGGAAAATCAAGCACCATCAATTCGAACATGCACTATAGTCTAGAATCTTCAAAATTAGAAAATTAAATTTCCGTCTGAAATAAATAGTAATCATAATTTTTCATTAACATTGTATCCTACTCTCAGCTAAATCTCTTTGTAATTAATTTTCAACAAGTCAAGGATTATCCCAACTACTTGGGGCATACATGAGTAATCAACATTTACAATTTGTATAAATAGTTTATATGTAAGTAAAAGCAAGTTTCTATAAGGGACAACTTCACAAATGGTCCCCGAAGATTTTTGGAATCGATGGATTGTCCCTTATCTTTGAACTTGGGCAATTTTGAAATAAGTTCATAAAATGTGGACATAAAAGGTCCCTCCGTTAGTCAAATTTTGACCGTTAACTCTAATATTTAACTAACATAGGGGGTAAAATAAACATTTAACTAAGAAGATGACCGGAGAGAGGGACGGCCGGATTTCTGGCCTCCGGCAGCTCCTCAGGCGACTATTGGCGGCGATCTTTACGTCCATGTGCTCGGTTTCTCAAGCCGAACAAAACCCCCCATGGAATTGAATCTTAAAACAACAAGATTTGCAAGAAATTGAAAAACAGATTTTGCGGTTTTTCAACCTGTTGACTCGATTGGATTTCTTTTCCTCCGCGACACTTCCGGTGTCTTTAGGTGGCAGAAACTATCGCCTATTCAAGGCGATCTAAAGCCCTATGAAATCCATTATCGATTCATTGGAATCGTTGATTTGATTTTGGGGCAATTTCTAGGGTTTATAACACAATTCGTTTTTCAGAAGCAAGAAGCTAATGGGATTTCTTTTCCAGATCTGGTTTGCTAAGCAATTGATTCAGCAACTAATCAATGGTTTCCAGATCCAAAATTGTTCATCCATTACTTCGCTGTAATTCCTCCATCGTTAGATAAGCACGCTTCTTTTCACCTTCCTTCGCACCTGGTTCTGAACCAGCTTCAATTTTGCAGTGGTATCAATCAAGCGACCTTGAATCTCGACAAAAGCGATTTTGACCTCTTCATCAGCCATGTTTGAAGATGAATGAAGCTCGGCGAATTTGGCAGAGGGAAACTGTTTTAGTTTGTATTTTTGCTTGCATTTGCTTGCATGAATTTTTGAATGTTTCATGTAATTTTGTTCATTAACCCGATGGGGAGAAAAAATGGTTCATGAACTGATGATTGCTCCATTTTTTATTTGTATTTTTGAAGAAATCCAGTTCATCTCCCATGAATTTTTGAATGCTCCACCAGAACTGTTCAGCTCCCATGCATTTCGCCCGAGAATTTTATCGGTCTGTGGGAATGATGATGGAAGAAGGGGGAGAAAGAGCAATTATCTATTTTACCCTTTAAAGTTAGTCAAATTTTAGAAAATGTTAAGAGTTAACGGTCAAAATTAACGGTTTACTCACGGAGGGGCCATTTATGTTCACATTTTATGAACTCATTTCAAAATTGGCCAACTTCAAAGATAAGGGACAATCTATGGATTTCAAAAATCTCCAGGGGCCATTTGTGAAGTTGTCCCTTTCTATAATTATGATGTGGTAGTATTTGAATTAATTATCTCAATCTACAGAGAGCCAAATATCTCACACTAACTTTTTCTCCACGCCTGTTCAAGGAATCAATTTGCAATATACAACAATTTCGCCTACCAAAAAACGCACATCATAGATAACATCTCCCCATGGTACAGGTGCTAAACCTTTATTTAGGTCTCAAAATGCTTGTACAAAGATAGATAGCATCCAGAATACATGTGGGCAAGGCTGAAGAACTAAAGGTCGAGGGTAATTTAATGATCATTGGCTAGGTTCAAGCGAGGACAGAAAGATCACTAAGAGCAAAGAAAGCCACAAAACCATGGGAATGAAGGTAACAAAAACTTATCACTAGAGTCTCACGACATTAGATGTCCGCAAAGCCCCAGTACATGAATTTTCCAATAAACAGCTAAACTCTAAGGTGCTATATAGTCAAACAATCACAATCGTTACAGAGAATTAACCCAAGGATTAAGGGTAGGTATAAACCCCAGCACCATAAGTTCACGACATATAAGGGATTGGATGTTTAACCTCGACTGCAAACAAAGTTTTAAGTATCCTCCCGGCGTGCATTATTCTTCACATCCCCAATGGAGGACATGTTGAATTAATTCCAATTCACATTACCAATAAAAGAGTTTAATTAATTGGTCAAGTACTCACAGCATTGGAAATAGTCACCAAGGTAGAATTGTAATTGAGTTAGCAAGTGAGGTCACCAGGACATTATCATGAACTCTAAAGTACAAATTTCAGTTACCAAATCTACTTAAGTTAGCTTAACACCTAGTACATGAGTCAGTAAATTTTTCAAGTAGACTACTTCATTCCTTGGAGGGAAGCATTCTTGTAGCGGCCATTGCCTGAGTTTGTAATCAGATTGATCAGCAAGATCTCAAGCTATCTCTTCATGGAGTTCAGTTCCTTTTATACTTTAACTTAATGAATTCTTATTGTGTAAATTCTTAGCCCAAGCTGAGCAGATCTGCCCTGTGACCAGTTATCGAAATTTTTATTAGGTATGCCACATGTGCAATGATAAATTACTCCTATCGAATAGAATTGCCTTTTGGAGGGTCTGTTATCAAGACTCTCTCCTTCAGTCCTTCCCATTCTGAGGAGTGCTGTTTCTTGCTCTGATTCGCATTATGGTACGAATAGAGATTGAGTCACCACACAATCACAAGAAAGGCGAAGTAGTCAGAGAGGTACTTATGTTGATGTCCTCTGTTAATTATGGAGAGCCACAACCTAGGAGGAGGCATGCAGTTGGGTCTTTAGTTTCACCAGGAAGAGCCATAGTTGGAATGCAAGAAGCCTTGTAGTTTTCATTAGATGTGTCTTGTTAAAGAACTGATCAGCAATTGGAAGACAGCTCTTGATTGTTTGTCCATCTCTCTCTTCTTTTTTTTTTTTTTGGTAGCCTGGTGGTAATGATGGATAATTTATTCACTTGAATTTCTACTGATCTACAAAGCTTTGTTTTCTATACCCAAATAAACAACACAACTAGCACACCTACATTTGGAGCAGCATAATGAACTTCCCGTCCTCTTACGTAAATCTTAATATTTGTCGAGCATTGAGACTTGAATAGTTGAATGCAAATCCGAAGAATGCACCATGAGCAGTCTCAACTAATTAGACAATATGGCATATTGGTCGAGTACAGTTTGCAGTACCCAAGACAATAGCTTGGGTAATAGCATTCCTGGGGCGTCAATCATACTGAGGGTACGGCGTTACTACACACCTCCAGACTGTCTACGTTCAAATCTAAGATAACACGCAGAGATTAACCAGTGTGAAAGTTTGTTATGCACAAACAGACTGGCAAAAGTAAAATTTCTAGCACGCTCCATTTCGGACAAAGAGTTCACTATTCCCTTTTCGGACGTTTCATTCAAAGAGTCCACTTTCAAAAATTAAGTTATAAATATTTGTTTTTTTTTCTCGAATTTCCTCTTTCATATTCAAATGATGATGATTTTGTCGCATATTGTAAGAAAATTTATAATTTTAGTATAATTTGTAAAAGATATAAAGTGTTAAAGTACAAAATTAAGAACTTTTATTTTCAAACATGAACTCTTTACCCAGAACGGAGGGAGTATTTCACAAACCTAAATGGAAAAGTTAAGCATGACAAATTATTCAGTAGACCAGCGAGAAAACATGAAATTATAAATGCATAGACAAATCATCAGAGCGCCAATTACACAAGAAACATTCACAAAAAAGTTGGCCCATTTGGCACAGTTCATTGCCTTTTCAATTTGCAATAATGATACCAAACTCAAATACTCCATATGTTGGTCCATTAATGTGAATTTGCCTCCTCTTTCAAACTTGAGATGACATTCCTCTACCCCAGTAATCAAATAATTAGATCCATCCTTTTATCTCGTGATCCAAACAACCACTAATTCCAAATCAATGAGCTCCTATCTACGATAAAGTGAAGTCCTGGGCCTGCTCATAAAGTCTCCCACACATAACATCCATCACCATATTGGCCATTCTGCTCCCCTGCTGAACCACAAGCTTCTTGTTCACCATTATCAGATCTTGACAAACACTTCACATATGTGACACATCAAATAGCTTTGGCCACTGACATAGCATATGCCTAATTGCAGAGTTTCTATCGCAAACGGAAATTGTGGCAAGGCAACTTCTTAGGATTTTTCACCATTTTAAAACCATTCAAGTGATCCCTAATGAGTTTCTAAGACCTTGTTCACTTGTTGCCATCCAGGGTTGATTGGTGGATGAACGTAGCAAACCATGTGGGATTCTCCAACTTTGTGCCATTAAAATTACGTGATTCTTGATTTTGAACCCATCAGTTGTAGAAATTAAAAGTTGAAAGGTATAGCTGATAGAGCAGACTTCGCTCTGTTGATGGCAAATGCATCTTTTTGTCAATATTCGTCATACTCAGGTTAGGCTTTTATTAGTTGGACAAAACATCTAAGGAGCACCATTGTCCACTGCCCTCTCATAATTCAGAATATGGACATGAACTTAGATTTGAACGGCAAGGACAAAATGAACAGATCAGATTGTGATTAGGACGGATAAACCCACTGGACAACAAGTTACGTCACACATTTGATTATTGAGTTCAGCTCATAAATTAGGGAGTTGTATGTTTGGTTGCATAGATATGAAGGACAAGTTAGTCCTACTCCGCATTTACGTTAATATGAAAATTTGCAGGCTTTTGAACAGAGACACATGGCCAACGTAGGCAGGAATAGGCAAACTTTCAAGTCAAGCATCGAGGGCTGTAGTAGAAAAGTTGGGGGGGGGGGGACATCTTCCGAAATCAGCCAACAATTCTTTTACCACCAATAGAAAATAAAGTTGAAGGTGTGTTAGGCTGAATTTGAACTCTATTTTGTATGTATATTTGTAGAAAAATATGTTAAATGCCAAATGACATCATAATAACATCTAACAAGTTTTCTTCAACCCTAGCAGCACAGTTACAAACCTTACAGTAAGACTCTCCAGTCTCCACTGAAGTATCACAGACTCAAAAGTCAAATGAAACAAACTGTAACATTAAGCAGAAGCTTGGAAACAAAATTTTCAAGTGCCTTTGAAGAGAAATGAGGAAACTCAAGTAACAGCTTCATTCCCAGCAAAAACAAGAGTAATGCTACGCATCACAAAAAAAGTTACATATTTTAGATTACACAAATGATGTGTCAATAACACATTGGTTGTGTGATTTGAAAATGTGGGGCCCATCATTAAATGTTAGATTTTTCAAATCACGTAACCAATGTATGATTGACACATCATTGTGTAACTTAAATCATGTAACCTATTTGATATGTGTCGAATACTCAAACTTTTCTTTTCTCAAGGGAGAATGTGAATAGCTGTCCACTACAAGTTTTCAAATCCATCCACTATTAATTCTGTAACACCAGATTGACTGTCAAAAACAGCAATGCAATGGCACAATCTCAATATTGCTGTCACAGAAAGAAGCAATTTCTAAGGTTACGAAACAGATAAGTTTATTCGTCAAAAAAAGACCGTATATTCAATCATGCACTCTTTATATTTTCACTACAGAAACAGCCTAATCAAGGAAACTAGCCGAGTATCATAACCCCACCCCCACCCATAATTTAGAAATTTTAAGATTTTTTGGATGTACAATTTTTCACTACAATTTCCTTTTTTTTTTTTTTTTGAGCTACCAAATATTCTGACCGGATGCCATAATATATTTACACTAAGTAAAGGAACACGCCATCAAATTTTAAACCAAAAACACAGACAAACACAAGAAATAGCAGAAAGGCATAAAATAAAGCAACAGGAAAACAGAAACACTCAAAGATCCAATCTTCATGATCAAATACCATTTTTTGGTGATACCAGAAGACGGGAAATTCCCATCAGCCACGACCTCGTCTTCTTTCTTTGTTAATTCATCTTTTTGAGCAGCCCTTTGCATGAACTGCAGTATTAACCAGAACAGCCTCACAAAATTAAGTTAAAAAAAACACAGATTCTTCTAGGTATTTCAAGATTCTTGAAGAAATTGTAAGTATTCTAATTACATTAAATAGATTTCAATGCATCGATTAAAGATGATTTTGTGCCTGCTGAGTTTATTACCTTCAAGTTCTTAAGGGTACTGGACAGCTCGCGCTTTGACATTGTTAAATTGCGACGACAACCTCGCGGCTTCAGTAGATGCTCAAAGGCAGACCGGTTTCGACTTCTCCTTCTCTCTTAACCAGGACCAGGAATGGAGGCAAGTTTTCCCGGCCGCGAAAAGGGAGAAGTCCGAAAGGGTTTTGGAGGAAGAAACTCAAGGTTTTTGAAATTGACTACTCTGTCCTTCCCCAAATCCTGTTAGATCGTTTATTACCATTTTTTAATGTAGGGTCCCTAAAGTATTGACCCTTTTTCATTTTGATCTCTGAATTGACATCATTGAGTCTTTGACAATGAACTTCATGAAGGTGTAGTCCACATGATAGTCTTATTCCATTATTGCTCATTTGTAAGTGTTTGATTAACCAAAACAGTGGAAGCGGGACCGAATTTGTGGAGGAAGACCTCGATTCAAAGGAAAAGAGATGCCTCTCTTCATCGATGTGATCGAAATAAGTAAGCTTAAAAATCTTCGAAAAAATTCATTTGACAAGCAAAGATCCTGGCTAAATGCTCATACATATGGATAGGGGGATTCTTCAGGTTAGGTATATTGATAACCGCTGACCTGAAGTAATTTAGAAAGAGTAGGGCATGAGTAAGGGTGGAAAACAAATACCAATTGTCCTACCATATCGATTATCCTACCGTATCATACCAAAAATTATCAAAAAAATTCTACGGAAAAATTATCCTACCATTACCGTACCTTACCGAAATTTTTGGTAGGATAATGGTAATGGATATCATTACCACGGTATTATCATTATCGTACCGAAATAGGAATAATTTAGTAATTTTACATATATATTACATAAAAAATTAAAAAAAATTAATTTACATATTCTATTCTTACACACTACCATTTCAAAAAATCTCAAACCATAATCCTACTACCTCTCTAATACTTCAATTGAAAATTGATGATTTTGTAATGTTGATATTTATACGAGTGAGTAGAATTTTGGTCTTCTAGATTTGTAATTTGAGTTTTTCGGTATCTTTCGGTGCATTTTTTAAAATATAACAATTAACTTTGACCTACAAGTATGAATTAATTTAACTTGTAATTTGAAATTTGAATTTTTTTTAATTTGGGCCGAAAATTGGTAATGCCAATGCCCTACCAAAATTTCGGTATTTCGGAAATACCGAAATTTTGATAGGGCAATGGTAATGAATTTTACGTTACCAAATTTTCGATAATGATAATGGTAATAAGATTTTGGTACGTACGGTTGCCCTATCGAAACCACCCCTAGGCATGGATAATTTCATGAAAGTTACAAAACCCTCAAACTATGCCTTCATCTTATAAGGGAATCCTTATCGTATAGACCAAATTGTAACTAGGTCATGTCTTTCTCCATTTGGCTCTTAAATCAACCTTCTACATATTACGATCCCATCCTAATGTAGAATTGATTCTTGTAATATTTTATGGCAATCATTATAATATTGTATTAAGACCATTAACTTTTATTGAAAGTATCGATCATAGATACTGTGACACCAATTCAAATGCACATGTATCCTATAGTACTAGTGCAATGAAAGAGTAGTTGAAGCAAATTTATTTGTTTTCTTATTTGATAATTGCTTGATACTAAAATGGGTTGCTATGTAGCATGCAATACGAAGTTAAAATATTAAGGATATTGTTTGGTTAAGTATTTCTCTTTAAGCTTGTAATATAGTTAAGTGGGGCTATATATATGCCTTGAACAATGATCAAAACCGGATAAAATGATTGAGGTTTTTGGCTGATTCAATAACAAAACCCAAAATATGTGATCATGAGTGAGTTAACAAGCCAGTTCATTGTTGAGCATTTTTATATTGATTGCATTAATTTGTAGGAGTTGAATAATTTACCATGGGTTTACTTATCGTTACAACAATTCAAATCACCAATCTATCATTGCATCCATTTTACAACCTCACAGAAGTATACGATGAAAATGATCTGAGGGTGAAGATATATCATGGATATTACTGTGAACATGTGATGAATTAGATATATATAATGTTCGATGAATATCATCTCCAAGTAAGCCTAACATACGTAAAGTGTACAATTCACAAATGCCAGTTGTTTAAGTGCAAGTGTATTGCTAATTGTATATTTTTTGCACAAAATATCGTAGGAGAGAACAATGATATGTAAGAGTAAAGATGGAAACACACATTGGAGAATGAAGATCCTTCTTCCAGCCTTTTGGTTATTTACTTATTAAAGCACAATTGAATCATAGTTGTTGAAATATTCACGTCAAAAGTTTGTCTCCCTCAATTACCATATCGTAGAAGAGCTTAGATTTGAAATAAGATGATTTACAGGCTTTAAATGCTAAAGTTCAAACTTTGGGATCCAAATTGATTTTTAAGTGAAGAAAAGGGGGTATTTGGGTATACATTCCAAGGACTAATAATTGTCCAAAAATACCCCTTTTATAGCACTTCGTATGTCACAAGTGTTGTTCTACAAGATTGGCACTGCAATTTGCAGCAGACTTCACCGCTTCCACAATTTTGACAAGGTAGTCGACTCTCCGTATCCTTCCATTTCCATCAAAACCCAAAATCAGATTTTGACAGGAACCTTACACTTGCTTTACAGAGCCACGTAATCATTTGTAGAAAATTGTAACTTTATGTGCTGTTTAATTGTCTATTTTTGATGTTTGCTTTTGTAAGATAATCTGCTTCATGTAAGAACGAATTTGCCTCGTATCAATTGAATCTAAATTAGGTGGTTCTAAAATCTGACTTTCTTGTTTTGAATGCATTGATATGCCTTTTTGGTTGAACTTATTGGTTTGCTCCTCCCTCTTAATTGTAGATTTCCAGTGATCTTGTGGTGGGTGGATGATCTGTAGTGATCATGGTATGTTTCTAATGAATTTCATTTGCAATTGCATTATGCTTTTTGTTTATGAATTGGGTGTTTGATGAAATTGTCAAGTGTTGATTGGATTAGGGGATTTCGTTTGGGGCAAATACAGGGTAAACATTCGGATCAATATAAGAGTAGACTGCAGATTGAAGTGTGTCGTTGGGAGCTTTCCTTTTATGTGTTTTCAGATTGCACTGGCAGAGGTTTAGGCACCTTGTATGTTTGTGTAATTGTCTGAGTGAGTTACATTGTTGTAAGCTCTTCCCGTAAGCACCTGGGTTAAGGAATTCTTCTTAAGATTGGTTAAATAGATATGGTAAGGTAAAGGTTGAACATTGAATGGTTCCTGATGGTTTGAGAATATGCAAGAACATATTTGAGCCGACTATTTGCTATGATTTTGTCTAGATGGGTCCCCCGCACATGTTTGCAATTTTAACTTTCCTCAATATTGGATGGTTGGTGTTGGTGATTTAAGTCATTTAAAAATTTAGTTCTTAGCAATTTGATGATCATTGGGTATGAGATGTATGGTTCTGGGACCGACTTATAATCCCACACTGCTGTTTTCTTGGTCTTCGTCAGGACAATGGAAACTATGGCCTGGGTTCAACATTTAAGCAGAATTATCGTTGTTACCCAGTCTCTTTCATTGAGAAGGTATGTTCGCTCTGCTTTTGCTGCATACAGAAGCCAGAATGGTTTATTAAAAATTCAATATTTGTTAATGCCTCCAATTATGTTCATGAATCATGAGTCATTTTTACTGTGTCTATATTTGGGAGCGTATAAGTAAATGCTCTTTTTGTATGGCATCATAATCTAGAGCCCTTTGTTCAATCTAACTTTCGTCCTCTCCCTTATTGCTGTATGTTTGCTTTATTTTGCTCTAGACTGCTTTAGCAATTCTCTATCCCAATTAATACTGTTTTCCCTCTTTCCTTTCTGAATTGCAGTCACATCTAGAGAAGGGTGATAAAAGTACGTGTACTTGCTCAGTTCTGTGAAATTACTCCTTATTCTTCCCCTCCTTATATAGAAAGTAGTGGTGTTGCTAATTTGGAATTTTTTTCCCTTCCAGTTATAATGCCTCCCTCAGCTCTTGACCGGCTTGGTAAGTGGGTTTGAGTCTTGCTAATTTCTTTTGGTGTTTCTTTTCCATTTGGTAATAGAGGAAGAATTGCACTTGGGCTTTTACACATCCTTCATCACATATATAATCCTCTTACTTTCTGCAGCTTATCTACAGATTGACTACCCAATGTTATTTGAACTTAGCAATCCTTCTGCTAGTAAAGTTACCCACTGCGGAGTGCTGGAATTTGTTGCAGATGAGGGGCTGATATACCTGCCATATTGGGTATGAATCCTTCCTGAGTGCAAGAACTTAAGGTTTTCCTTATTGACTTCCAACTTTCATATGTTTCCTTTTCCACAATCTTAGATGATGGAAAACATGCTCATACAAGAAGGAGATATTGTGCATGTAAAGAACGCCAGCTTGTCAAAGGGAACATATGTGAAACTGCAGCCTCATACCCAAGACTTCCTGGATGTATCTAATCCAAAAGCCATGTTAGTTGATGCTCTTTATTTCTCTCTCTCTCTCTCTAGGTTACCACTAGGGCACCCCTTCGGGATACGTTGAACTTTTCAATAGTGCCTCTGGTACCTCTCAATGTCCTTGGCTTTCCTCGTGTTAATTTCCAGCTTGGAGACCGCATTGCGGAGCTACTCGTGTTTGACCACCGGTGATACGATCATGGTTGCTTATAACAACAAGAAGTTTTATATTGATATAGTAGAAACTAAACCTTCAGCTGCGATAAGTATAATTGAAACAGACTGTGAAGTAGACTTCGCTCCACCTCTTGATTATAAAGAACCTGAAAGACCTGCAAAGTCGATTCTTTCAAATAAGTCACCACCTGAAGGTTTCTTTCCTTTTTTTTTTTTTTTTTCCTTTTCTCTATATAGTGCTAGTTAGAATGATTTTCAGCAACTGATACTGAATATCAAAACTTTCAGTTGAAGAAGAACCGGCTAAGAAACTACCCAAGTTCAACCCGTTCACTGGTTCAGGCAGACGCTTGGATGGGAAAGCTCCGGTTCAATCAGTTGAGCCAGTTCCGTCTTCCCCGCTAAATCAGAAAAAGCCTGAGGCTACCACTGGTGGTTCTAATGGTTCTGTGCCATTGAGCTCTACTTCGCGCAAGCGCTCTGGGAGGCTTGTTTTTGGTTCTAACACGGAACAACCTACGAAAGATAAACCCAAGGTGTGTACTTCTTGGTCAGAAGCTGTCAGTTTAATTTGTCATGGCATTGTTTATCAAGCAGTAAGACATGAATTAAAATGATGGGTTTGGTTTTGAAATTACAGGCTACCCCAAAAGAGGGCAGTCTGGAACCAGCTCAGAAGGCAGAAGAACCCAAGTTCCAAGCATTCACTGGCAAGAAATACTCGCTAAAAGGCTGATGAGAATATTTAACAGTTAATTATTCTCTTTTTAGATTGTTAACTTTGATCCTTTTTGAGATGCATGGTAGAGGACTGCAATTTTGAAAATGGATTAGACTTTTGATATTCTCTGATATCCTCTGGGCTTGCACATTTACTACTAGTAATTAAAACATTTAGCGGCTCCAATATAACTACTGACTTGCATCTGTTTCATGATGATCCTAAACTTCAAAAACTGTGACGGTAATCATCCTTATGGTCAGATCAGGAATACGATATTGTGCGATATTTGATTTTAATATTTGATATGTAAAATGAAAAAGTAAGAGAAATCAAATATCAAATATCAAAGAAATCAGATTCATGATTTAAGTATTAGTAATTTATCTTATAAATGGGCTCAGTGGAGCCCACCCAAATGAATAGTAACTAGGCTTAATATTCAGTGCAAGGAGAGAGAGTGCAGAGAGCAAGAGACGGGGGGAGATCCGAAAAGTGAAAGGTGAAGTGTGAGTGATGGGGTTGGGGTTAGTGGGTGTGTGGGGGAGGGGGACAAAGAAGTGAAAGGTAAAGTGTGTGTTTGTGTGGGTGTGTGTTGGAAAGGGAGAGAGAGAGAGAGAGGGGTATTAAAAAATGTTACTATATTTTATGTGTAATTTTTTTATTTGATTTAATTAATTAAAAAATATATGTAAAAAATAATTTTATTACTTTTATATATTGCCGTGTTCGAAAATACGGACTATTTACGTTCAAATATTTTGAAACGTCGTATTCTCGAGCACGGGTATTTACTAGTATTACTATAATTGCGAGTGGATAATGAAAATATGTTAACCAGCAAAAGTGAATATACTAATCTATAGATACTACAATTCTCAGTTTTTAATTTGACACTATCTACAGTAAGATCAACTTTTAATTTCAACGACGCAAAGCCAACCTCAACCTGTTCCATGACTGTTACTATTTGTGCAGAAAGCCGATGTTGGTTGTCACTCGCACCGTTGTGCAGAATTCGTTTATTCTGAATAAAGCAAGTTACTAAATGTAGTGCAGAAGAAGAAAGAATATAACACAATTTCTGCCCTGAAACTTGATATATTATCTTTACATACACAAACATAGAAACATGCTCTCTTATTTAACCCACAACGCCACACTTTGCAACCAATGTGTGTACAAATGGCTGCAAACGGCCGAGATTATAATCTGGAATTACATATGGTTAAACCCTAGCGACTACTAGTTACTAGATAACAGACCATGGGGCCAAAACCACTCTCATAAGCCTATTGGTCTTGAGTAGGACCCTCATAAGTCAATACACATTGCTACAAAAATACATAATACAAAAATAGATGTAGGGACTGTTAAATCTCCTAGCTGCATGATCAACAACATTGCCCTTGAAGCATATGTATGATGAAAACTAAGCTCTGACCGAAGTCTCGATTGCAATCTTTTCTGCGTAGCGAACAGCGTTTGCCTTCTCAAGGTCTTCCCAGAGAACCGGTAAGGCTTCCCTGATATTATGGATGCTCTCTACCGCATAATCCACTCCTTTGGGGCGGTGGGAGGAGCCAACCTAGTTCCGTCCAAGAAAATTGGAGAGCATAATTTCGGCAAAGTACTCGTAGAACATAAATTGAAAATGATATAGAACTTCCGTATACTTTTTCAATATCATGTTGGAGCATACAATTTAAATGACTTACCAACATAGTGTGAAAGCCCACTCGATTTGCAGTTTGCAGATTACGAATACTATCATCGAAAAACAACTGAAACAAAAAAAATATACACTGTCAAAAATCACGTGGATACATGATGGGGCAAAAATTAAGCAAAAGACATGCATATCCTGCATTAGAGAGGCTGAACACGAAACGAAAATAAGAAATGAAATGGCACACAATTAAGATCAAACATGCAAAACCATATTGCAGTGTGCACTATCTCATCCTGCGTTAAAATTCCCCAGTTCAAAAATCAAAGCATGTAGAGGAATGTAGAGGATATAACTTGGAAGAATGGAAAGAATATAGCTTTAATATAGATATTTAGAGCTGTGTTCATCATCAGCCATGAGATGGAAGTTCGGTAATCTTACAGTTCTCTTGGGGTCAATTTCCGCCAACGCGCAAGCTTGTTCAAAAGCATCTTCATTTGGTTTACAGACAACAGGACTCTTTGGTAGTTCACTAGAATCTTCACTGCTACCAATAGTCACAACAGTGGAACTTTTAGTAGCATCAGCGATGTTGGTTCCGTCGGCGGGATTCAAAGTCTCAAAGCATATAATTCCATCAAAGCAGTCCTCTAATCCAAGACAAGCAAGCACTTTACCAACATGGGCTTCATTTGCATTGGAGAAAATCTGTCACATACGACAGAACCATAGAAATTATAAGAAGTCTTTGTATCATTGCAGTTTATAGAGTATAATTATTTGAAACGAGAAACATACTACTTTCCGTATAGGAAGGCTATGCAAAAGCTTTCTTAAAACAGGGTCTGGTTTCAGAATTTCATAGGGCAATCTTCCATGTACGAAACTGAAAGAAGGAAACATGATGTCAAATATTTTCTTGAGTTGCAAGTCAGATGAGTAAACAAAGTCAAATATACATACCTATGGTAGTCATCGTAATCAAAGTCATATCCAAGAGCCTGGAAACAGAAAGAGAACAAAAAATAATGATTGGTCAAATAACATAACACCCTTTTACCGAGTTTTAGACACTTTCCTCAACAAAGTAAAGAGATGATACCCTGAGACCAGCCATTGTTGTCCCATAATCCTTATATAATTGAAGATTCAAGTCAGGAACATCGGTCCCCTCCATGCCAAGCTTATTTGTCATATATTCTAAACAAAAGGACAAGTATGTGAGACAGGTTCTAACAAACGCTGCCACTGTTAAATACTGTCGGAAGTAATAAGTGACTCTTTTTTATGCATTACCAATTATGTTCTTCGAGCATTGTTCTGACAAGCCAGAACTCAGTGGGTAAAGGGTATCATCAACATCTGCAAGTTAAAAAACACTTCGAGTTCAACAACTAGTCAAATCGTCCACACATTCATGAAGATATAGATAAAGGGTGGGAAGGTTTACCAAAGAGAAGGCATTCATATTTTGGCTCTGGGACCTGCTGCTGGTATCGGTGCTCATATTCCATTTTGATCTAAGACACTGCAGGCAGAAATGACATAATGGTAAAGTTAAACATGTATATAAGAATACATATCACATAAAATGTCAGATAAGAAAAATAAAAACATTGCACAAGGTAAATGCATATGCAACTTGTCTCGAGTATTTACCAAGTTAAAAATTCTCAGTTACTTAAAGACAAATTAATCAAAGTCTCAATTGCAAATGGTTACTGTCAAATAGTGGAGCTATACATGACTGATTATAAATCTCAGGTTCACCAGTTTTAGCATGAGTTGAAATTTAAATGAGACATCACACTGTTTTAGCATGAGTTGAAATTTAAATGAGACAGCACCCGCAAAAAGTATGAGAAGTTGTACCCAACTGATCAGAAGAAGAGTGGTATATTATAAAAGAACTAGATGACACAAGAACGTCGTTTAAAAAAAAAAAAAAAAAAAAAAAAAAAAAAAAAAAAAAAAATTAAAAAAAAAAAAAAAAAATTAAAAAAAAAAAAAAAAATAAAAATAAAAAAAAAAAACTCTATCATCATGTCCAATACTTCAGAATAATTTATAAAAAGGAAAAAGAATCAGAAGAATGAAGCAATTTGGACTTCTACGCAGGTGACACAGACAAGGTCCGGAAATACTTCATTGTTCTTGCAATTGGAAAACAGCAAGGGATCCCCATGTTTGACTACATACGCAGACCCTTCTTCGCAAATGATGAAACATGAACTAAAATGGCTACTTGATACTTTACTTTGAACACATCTATTCTGCTGTCTGAATTCAGACAACTAGATATCCAGTCATACTACAAGATAAAAGGTCTAATGCCTCCGCATTAGAACTAGCAACCTCTGAACATCTGGTGTATCTTAGGTTTAGATAAATATATTTCACCTCTTAAAGTAGGCACCCCAAGCGTCTAAGACTATATCCATCATAAGCATTAGTATTTAGCCCAAACCGTTTAACCTGGATACAAGTCTATATGAGCAACTGCAGTCATTTGGCGTGTGCGATATAAATGTTTATTAATGTGTCTGAAGGTGGTGCAGGGGAGGGGGTGATCAGTCATAGATCAAGTACACCAATTTCCTCCAAATTTCAGCCCAGTAGTTTCTGATATATGTAATAAGATGGTTATACCATCAGACTCTGTGGTTGATTCATGAATTTGATGACAGAAATGAGAAGAGAGAAAAAAATTACACTCATAATTTAAAAGATGACCCTGTGGTCTGAATCAATTTTTCCTCTCACCCTTAAAAATATGATTCATAATTAACAAATCAAACTTTGTTTAAGTATCACAAAAATGAAAATAACAATGACAAAAAAAAAAAAAAAAAAAGTCTAAAACAAAAATGGAGAAAAAAAAGGTAAGAGTTTTGACTCTGCCTCATACCTTTCCCATTCACTCCCATCCATCCCCAGAATTCACAAACAATGAAAAGTAAAAAAAAAAAAAAAAAAATTATTCCATTTTCTAAATCAAAGATGACCTTAGAGACAGAGAGAAATGTATCCAATAACAACACACATAATGGAAACCAATAAGGGAACGAATATGATCATGTATAATAATTCCTGAAAAGACAAAAGAAACCCAAATCGGAAAAAAAAATCGATTAAATCATGAAAATGCAATCATAAATCACGTCACTGAAATCATAAATAACGTAGAAGGAAATGGGTCGAATGGCATTAACTGGGCAAGAAAAGAATTTCTGGAACTCGTCCTCAAACAAGAACACATTCTCAAAATCAAAACAAAGAGGAGGCAGATATTTCGAATATGGAAACTTTACCAGATCCGAAATTCGTGGTGGTCAAATGTTATTCAACGGCTGTGTCTCTGCAGAAAAAGTTTTTGAAGCGAAAGAGAAAAAAGGATGGGGAAGGAAGGACAGGGGATTAAATAATACGGAGGGGGGGGGGGGGGGGTTCTAACTGTCAATATTTTTTAGTGTGTGGGTGGCGACGGGGGGAAGGTGGCTTATTGTTATTGGGTCCAAGAGTCTGGAAAGTCGACGTCAACTTTGAACTTTTAAAATTTTTACCCCTAATAAAAGGAATAAATAACAGTTTGGCCTTTAAACTTATAGGTTTCTTCTATTTTACCCCTCCTATTTCAGAACTTTATATTTCCTTAATGAGCTCGACATTTGGCTTTACTAGCCGTCAGTCACTAACCTTTTCTGTTGTTAGGAATCCCAATTTGGATAAAAAAAAAATCTCAAAGCATTTTTATTGCTCAAGCGATACCCTATTATCATATTCTTTTCTCTCTCGGTCAAAGGTTGAATGTATATCAAACTTTTCATGCTCAATACAACACTTGATTGACGACTATATTATGGAAGTAAAGGTTTGAACTAGAAACTATCATCAAATCCAAAACTAGTAGATCTGTATTATGAAGGACAATAAAAGTAGTTCTATGTAACATGTTATATATGCCACCAATTCTTGATGCATATCAACTTTATATGTGTACATGTCAGTACAAAACAAACCTACAATGTATATAAAGAATATGTGGTAATGAATGACGAGTATGAGTGTAATTAATTTATAGATCAAATATGATTTGTGAATGGATGGAATCGCCATGGAGGCAATTCTTTACACAACTACCATATTAACAAAATTGGATCATAATAGGCTAATCAAATTAAATACATGAATCCACTTCCTATAAATAACATCATATGAGGGTCTAAAAATGATTCATTGACAAATCCCTACCGTGTTTTTCGTCTTTTTGATCCCTACCCATCCAGTATTGAGCTATTTGTGCCTAACTATAATATGGCTAACTAGTCAATTTATGCACGTTGCACGTGGCGACCAAGTAATTGTATGAAAAAGTTCGCTCTACAAATAAAGTAACTATATATTTGTGAAATCCTAAAAAATAATTTTATGCACAAAAATATTTATTTAACAAGAGAAAAGATAAATTATGAGAGAGACCAAAGATCATAATTCTGAGATAAAACTCTCTTTTGTTATCTCTCTTTTTGAGATGTGTGTGTGTGTGTGTGTGTGAGAGAGAGAGAGAGAGAGAGAGAGAGAGAGAGAGAGAGAGAGAGAGAGAGAGAG
>JAOWAN010000049.1:13005793-13018621 GCA_028566635.1 Lobelia cardinalis
ATTGAAGCAAATTGAAGGTCAGTGGCAACATTGGCACCTGGGTCAAACGTCAGTGGCATAATGGGTAATTAA
Source organism: Lobelia cardinalis (assembly GCA_028566635.1). Classification (NCBI taxonomy): domain Eukaryota; kingdom Viridiplantae; phylum Streptophyta; class Magnoliopsida; order Asterales; family Campanulaceae; genus Lobelia; species Lobelia cardinalis. The sequence goes on from JAOWAN010000049.1 coordinate 13,005,866, forward strand.
GCCGAGTTTTGAACTGGCCAAACCGGTGTTTCAACTTGAACCGGTGTGCTGGTGGAACACAGAAGATCGCAAAGCTTTTGTTGGGGAAAAAACTTGAAAATTTAAATAAATCCATGAGTACAAAATTGCCACCCTCAACTAGCGGTAAAACGGTTCGGTTTGATTCGATTTGGGGTGTAAATCGCAAGTCGAACCGCATTCTATCGGTTTGGAGAATTTCAAACCTAAATCGAACCGTCAAACAAAAAAACCGAATCGAACCGATAAACCGCGGTTCGGTTTGATTCGATTTATCGGTTTAGAAAAATCATGTAATTTTGCAAAAAAACTAATAACAAAAATTTATAACAAAAAATAAAAATAAAAACTATATTTAACACTAATAGCCTATGATTTTAATAAAATTTAAAAAACTCAATTATTTGTTTAATTAGATAATATTTAGCACAATAAAACTTTAAAATAATAAAATTTTTAAATTTATCATAATATAATTAAATTTAAGTTAGCATATAATTATTATTGTATTATATATATAATTAAAAGGGATATCTATAAATATTTAGCAATATGAGGGATTTATATGAAAATATACTTATACATTAGATATCAGTTTGGTTCGGTTTGATTAAAAGTGTCGAAACTACAAACCAAACCGAACCGTGCGATTTGAAAATTTCACGAATCATAATCGAACAATCATCGGCTGAAACCAAACTAAACTGGTCGATTTGGACTTACACCCCTACCCTTAGCTCCAATGACTCTCTTCAACTTTATTTTCTCCCAAAAATGAAAAGACTTGGACAAATAACAGTTTTCTAAGCTCAATTTTTCCAAATTTCCCCATCTTTCCTCTTAAACTCGAAAGCATAAGAAGGAAGGTGGAAGGAATGAAATTAAATTTCCTCTTAAAATGGCGAGCATACGTCGAAAAAATTTCTCTTCCCTTCCTTCCGTTTCCTTCTTCTCTCATTAAGAACTCGGGAACAACCCATATAGAGGAGATGTTTTGGCACAGTTCTCTGATGTTTGGGCCAGATTGTTATTTTGGGAACCCTAATTTGTGCACACTGTCTAGAGCTACAGAATGGTAAACCATCTTTATCTTTAAAGGTAATGTTGTTTGGTTTCATTTTTGAATACTGGTGATATTTGAAATATACCAAGTAAATGTGCTAAAAATCAAAACTGAACCCCAAAATAAAGAGTCTCTGGAAACATTGGCTGGGTGGGGGTTGAAGTGATTGAGCTGAATGAAACTAGGGAATATCAGCCACCTAAAAAAATCGTGTGGCAACAAAAAATCAAAGCAAGTTAATGAAGATTTAGAAGGTAGAATCAAAACCATGAAAATCATGCTGCAACCAATTTAGTGTAAAAGGACATTATGTACAACAAATGCATTCATCAAGACAAAAATGCCTTTAAAGTTGTTACTCACAAGCCAAGCAATCAATATATACCGCCCTCGTGCTCCAAGGAAAATTCTTACGTCGCTGCAGCTTATAGTTTTACATGCAAGTGAAAGGTGCAAATTCCTTAACCATCTTACCTATTTTCTGAGTTCTTTGTATCAGCTCTTGTTAGTACATAACTTGGGTTGGAGCAGGTGAAATGGTAGCAATTAGTTGAAGGAACACAAATTTGGGGCATGATGATCAGCTCAGACGATAAATCTTCGGTCGCTGCATGAAGTTCAATGCTGTGTACTAAAACCAGCAGCACACACCCCAGGTAACAAGGATTCGGTTCATTTCATATACAAGCACATAAACTCTAGTTGCTTAAGCAGGAACAATCTCGGGTTCAATGGATGATGATCCTTCATCGTCATCTGCAGCACCATCCACCGTGATCTCGCCACTATTACCGACTTCCCCTGCAAACCCTTGCTTAAATTTGTCGTAGTTTGTCATCTCAACTGGTTTGAATGGCCGTTCACCCAATACTTTGATTAGATCCTCTTGGTGAAGGACTTCTTTTTCAAGTAACAGCTCAGCAATCTTGGCTAGTTTCTCCTTGTGCTCTTCCACAAGTTGCAGAGTCTTCTCATATGCTTTGGCCACCCATTCGCGCACTTCGGTGTCAATTATTGCACCAGTCTTGCTGCTGTAGGGCTTGCTCATCTCCATTCCATCTTCCCTTTGAGGAAACGAGAGGAGTCCTACCTTCTCGCTGAAACCATAAATAGCGACTTGCGCATATGTCATTTTTGTCACCTTTTCCAAATCATTTTGTGCTCCGGTTGAAATCTTCCCAATCAGTACCTATAGCCAGAAGAAGCTTGTACTTGTCATCCTATGTACCAAACAGCTAAGAGCAAAAACAAAACCAGTGTGCTCTTTAACTATGTGGTTGCTTTACCTGAGTTGAAAACTATTCAAATGCATCTAAGTCACTACCAAAACCTTAAACCTGATATTTAAAGTAATAGGAAATAGTCCATCTTATTCAAAAAGGAGCTCACCATGAGGGCAAGGCCAACTAAGAGTTGTGAGCACTACCTCCATCACACTATTTGAAAGAAAGTATTGAGAAACTCTATGCTTAACTTAAATTCAGGAACTACAATCAACCTCAACCAAACCACCATTCAAGTGTTACCAAACAAGTTTTGTCTTCTGTTAGTAACCTAAACTTGGAAGATGCTCTACATTTGAAAGCAATATTTTTTAGATCGCCCCAATGACGAGATTGAGACATGGGCATGGAATTCAGGGTGTATACAGTGGAAAATTGGACCATGTCACTTAATTGCAAGGACCTTCAGCATTGCTAATTTTAACGCCTTAGTCTAATGTCCTAGAAACGACAATTAGTTGACAAATTCTGATTTACCTGTTCAGCAGCTCGGCCACCAAGGGTCATACACGTCATGTCGAAAAGCTGCTCCTTGGTCATGAGAAGGTTTTCACTAGGCACATATTGAGCAAATCCAAGAGCTGCCGTACCACGAGGAACAATAGTCACCTTCAGCAAAGGGTCTGCATATTCCAAAAACCAGCCAACAACAGCATGACCCGCTTCATGATAAGCTACAGTCCGACGTTCAAGTTTGCTTATCACCTGCGGTCCAAGCTAGGCATTAGTAACATAAAATGCTTTGGTAAAAGAAAAGAGATGAAGAAGACAAGCAGTGTGACTATTAAATAACAGCCGATTTTGTATGATCTGAATTCTGAAGGGAATCCATCAGATTACCCTTCTGGCATAAAATCCATTTCGATGTTTATATATGTATATTCAAATTAAATATACCAATATTTTGACACTCAGACTTAAAAATATGGCATCTATCCTTTATTTTCCTGGCGTGACATGTGTAGTGGAGTGTAGATAGAAAATAAGGGAGAGTGGAGGCAAATGCTCTGTAGAAGACAGGCAAAAACTGTGGGAACTTGAGGGGAAGAAAGTTGCATATAAAGATGTACCCAGTTAATCAGTGGTATATCATAAACTGATGTTGCTGCCTAGCTTTAGTTTAAACTCGAATTAAATGTCTTGGAGCCTAATATAAAGCAGACCCTTTTGGTATGACCAAAGCTGGTCTTGTCACATTAATTTTTCTTCCTGAAACAACCCTAAACATCCGATCCCCATGATCTCTACAAGCTCAACTTATTATTCATGTATCGTGAGTGGCAGCTCTGGGAAGGGCTAATCTGAAATAGAACTATCAGCAACACCTTACTCATCCTCTTTTAATAACAATCGCATCCAAGTCATGCAGTGAACAGCTAAAGCCCCGGTAAACTCATACTTTTGAGCAAAATACTTCTTAAATGTTCATTGAATCTGCCAATTTTTACACCAGTAGCTGGCATCCTTGCTAATGCAGACCTCCTCCATACCCTGACCGGGGGACCTACTGGGTAAAGGTACATCTCTAACCAAGACAAGAGCAGTGTTCAATAGACAGCTGATTCCATTATCCAAGTCCTGATAGCAACATACTATTTGTCTATTTGAAGATTGCACTTTACTATTCGAAACGAATAATAATTAGATTCTCATAATACTCTGCAAAAAGAACAGTGGAATGTATAGTTACTATTAGAACACAGCCTTTCACAGTTACGAATTGCAAGTCCACACCCAAAAACCTAATCATGTGGTAAACTGTACTATCTAAGTCGAAACACAAAAACATATGTTTTTGCCGAACAAAATAATGAAAAGGGACCTAAATTTACGAACAGCAATTAATGTATATTTCGATTACATTGAAGTACAGTTGCGGGATCAGTTGGGGCATAGGTAGCATATTTTAAGAGAATAAATATTTTTGTCAGAGAAGTCTCTCCATTCGTGAAGCAGATCAGGTGTTAACTTGTCAGTCATACCTATAGATGCTATCAGAACTGTTTAATCACTGTATTAGTACAATAGTAGAAGACCAATGAATCCTAAAAGATTGCTTCGACTCCTTAACAAGAAATTAAGCTGCTAAATTAGATGACTTGCAGTAGGTAAATTAATGATATAAATCCAGGTTTGGTCGGAACCTGAACACAGGTGGTTACTGGGTGGTTCCATGTGCATCTTGAATGATAGATCCATAATCCTAGCATTTGGTACTTCTGGCTCTACTTATTCACAATTTTATTCAGTTATCAGATGCAATCATGCAACAGCATTGGAGATGAAATGAGCAAAAAGTTAAATTTGGTTTTATGACCAAGTAAGTTAAAAGTGTACAAAGTATATTGTATGTATCTAGAGCAAGAGGCAAACTAGTATAAAAGCTATTAACCAGTACTATTTAGCAAGTTCATAAGGGGATTATGCAGCAATGAACGCTGCACGCTTCGAACTAACTGAAGTGATAAGTGATAATATATTCTTTAAAGAAAGAGAAGCTTCTCTGTACACTCATGCAAGAGTCTTGACTATTGTTTTTTATCTTCTTTAGGCACCATTAGACTACAGGAAGTATACCAAGAAAATCATGACTTAGCTTGCTTCCATGATTTCAATTGTCAACTTCCTCCAGCACTGCAGGTGCTAAGTCTAACTGAAATTACTGGATAAAGTCAGACATCATCAGATTACTTGAAAGGAATCTGTATGGTGTTGTTAAACATCTATAGTATAATATCAAAAATTAGAATTTCACAACTTCCTAGAGATTCATATACATATATATAAACTCTTTATGAATTTTTCTTCTAGGATGAACACCCTACTTATGATGTAAAGCTTCGAGTAAACCTATTAGGCTTGAGTGCAATGATAAACAGAAAAAATCATAATCATAGGGTCAAGTTACCTTGTTTTTTTTCTCCAAGCCACCGATGATCCTATCTATAGCTCCTTCAAAATGCTCCATCGACACCTGCACCTTCTCACCTCTCGCAGCAATTAAAGCAGCTTCATTACAGACGTTAGCAATATCTGCTCCCGCAAATCCTGGAGTAAGGGCCGCAAGTCTTTGAGAGTAATAAGATGGTTCATGATCAAGTTTGATCTTCTCCAAGTAGATCTTGAATATCTGCTCCCGGCCATTAATATCAGGTTTATCAATTGAAATTTGTCTGTCAAATCTGCCAGGCCTCAACAGAGCTTTGTCTAAAATATCGGGTCTATTTGTACCAGCAAGAACTACAACCCCTGCGGTGGTACCAAACCCATCCATTTCAACAAGCAATTGATTAAGCGTACTCTCACGTTCATCATTACCACCTGAGAAGCCTCCACGTCCTCTCGCTCGACCGATTGCATCGATCTCATCAATAAATACTATGCTAGGCGCGCACTCTCTTGCCTCTTGAAACAAGTTTCTCACCCTGGATGGACCAACGCCAACGAACATCTCCATAAAATCTGAACCAGATATGGAGAGAAAAGGCACGCCAGATTCTCCAGCAGTTGCTTTCGCTAAAAGAGTTTTACCTGTGCCTGGAGGGCCTACTAATAGAGCTCCTTTAGGGATTTTCGCCCCCAGTTCCTCATATTTCTTGGGATTCTTAAGGAAGTGAACAAATTCCATAATTTCCTGCTTTGCTTCATCACAACCAGCAACATCTTTAAAATATATCTGACAGAGAACAAACAAAGAACAGAACAATAAAGGGGGAAATTAGATCTGTTTTGAGCAATTTGTACAAGTCATTTTCAAGTGACTTATCTGCAACAAAATATGTGCTGGAAGAAAGCTTAAGTGTACTAAACAAATTACAAAAATAAGGAAACAAGGGTGAAAAAGAGCTAACCTTGTTTTTCGAATTCTTATCTGCTTTTGTAACATGGGCCTTTCCAATATTGAATATTCCACGGGCACCCTTTCCACCACCAGCTCCAACACTTTGCACTCTCCGCCCCATGTACCAAAGGGATGCCAATATCAAGAGTGTGGGTGCAAATCTCATCAACTCTTGGTACCAAACCATTTCAGAAGCATATGTAACTGGAACATGATGATGAGAATCTATCCCTAATGCTTCCTGCGCTTCCTCCAACTTCTCCTCAAAAGATTCAACGCTCCCGATAGTGAAATAATACTTATACTGACTTGTATTCTTTCCTGCCGGGGTACCATTACGAGGACCTTGGACCGTTGGTTCTTCAAGAGAACCGCTTATTTGATTGCGTGGTGAGCTTCTCACATATACTTTTGCCACTGATTTGTTAGAAACAACTATATGGTCCACTAAACCAGGCTCCAGAAGTTTATTTTTGAACTCTTGGAAACTAATCTGCAAAAAATAGACTTAAAACAATAATAAGTAACCGTAAAGAATCATACTTTTTACAGCAAGCTACAAGCTCAAGGAAAGACATTTAAAAAACTATATTATTAATTTCATATATAGACATACGAGGATGGGCAAAATTAGCTCAATGCCACATATAATCAAATGGAGGTAAACAGAAGCAATCCCATGGGTGGAATCAGTTTGTCACAAGCTATCTCCAGGAGCAAAGATCACAAATGTGGGAGTTTAAAAGATCCAATCTGCATAGATGCAAGTAACATGTGGTGAACAGCCTATGTAGTTCGTACCACCTAGTGCTACCACGACTGCGCATGACTAAGTCATTACAGAACCAGGGGGTACCTAGTACAATTTGCATTTACAATACAAGATTCTGATACATTTGAAGAGCCAACACTACGCATCAATCTAGTTGTTTTCAAAAGAAATCTCCAGGTTAAGAGTTCAAAGAAAAAGATTCAAATTTAAAAATTATAAATTAGAAAATCATTATCTAAAGTCATGATGCATCATGAATGTCAACAGCAGGCCTCAAGTATGAACTTGATGAAATTAATCCAAAGTAAAAAGTTAATCATCCTCCCAATATTCAGATGAATATACTCCAGCCCAAGAAGAAATTATAGAGATTTAGAAGCACCAATGAGAAAATCTAGGTGCGATAATGATTAAAAAGTAGCCAATTTCCTCTTCCCTCAAAGAAATATGTGAGGCAAATAGCTGCCCTTTGCTACCTAGAGCATTCATATCAGGCTAGGGATTTCAGCAGACTCAACTTTAGCAGCAATTTTGGGTTAAACATCCAGGGGCGAGGCATTGTAGGGGGAGGGTAAGGCAAGCCTCCCCCAGATTATGTGTTAAAAAAAAATTATTTTAAATTTGAATATGTGAAATTTAAGGGTTTAGTTATTACGTATCTTACATAGGGGATAGCTAAATGTAAAATTAAAATACAATATACACAATCTCAAGTATTTTCTATTTTGAATTTGATGTTGTTTTAAATTTGGGGTGGTGGTCATTGGCTAAGTATGCCTCTTTTAAATTTATAATGTATATGCTTAATTTCTTAGGTTTGGGTGTCAAAGGCTTAGTATGTCTCTTTAAAAATTAAAATTAGTATGCATATTTGTTTTTAGATTTGGGGTGGTACCAATGAATTAGTATGCTTGGTATGAGAATTGTAACAAATATAGGTGCTGAGAGAGATTGAAGATAGTATTAGTGCTGTCGTTGCAACCACAAGTGTTAAGAGAGAGCTTTTCGGCATGAATCTTGAGAAGAGCCTTTACCCAATCGCATCACAGATAAATGGTTGAATGATTCTTTGGTGGTTTCACATAGAAAAGACTTTTGGGAAGATTACCATCGAAGCTATCATTAGCCGTTTTCAAGATATGACAGTTGGAAAAATCATCTTGTAATCTTACATTCTTTAGTAGTTTCTAGAATGTGTATTTGAAATTGGTGTATTTGATATTTTATTAGATAAATATCCTACTTTATTGAAAAAATGTATCAATTATCAAATTCCTTGAATATTATTACCTCCAAATTTTAACCATTGAATTTGTTTTTAATAGACTTCGCCTTACCCATTCAAAAATCCTGATCCTGCCCCTGCCCCCGCAAACACCTATACCCTCTAAGGTTACTAACTCTGCGGAAATAAGGGGTGTATTCATCTTCTGTTTAGGAAAATGTTCTCATGGGGTTTGCTGTGAGTGCATAGTGTGTGTGTGTTCCAGGCTAAAGGGCTTGGTTTTGGGTTTGTTCACTTCTTCAGTGATTTATTCGCTCAACAAACAGCATTGGTCACTGTGGACGTAGGCCACGTCAAATGCTGGTGTCGTGTCAACTGGTATCTTGGTTTTCCTGCCAACTTTCATACTCAGAATTCTCAGATGCACAAAGGTAAAATATATATTTTTGGCATTAACTTCATTAATTAATATTATCATAAACAATGTTTAAAAAAATAATGAAAATCCAAAATTTACATATTCTCAACATTTGGTTGTTGATATAAATACAACAAAGAATGCAACCCTTTTCCTTCTTAGCTACTTGGTAATGATTGTTCTTCAAATATTTGACCCTCTGTATACCTATTTAACATTTCTTTACCTATCAAATTATAGAGATGTATGTGTGCATATTAAGAAAAACATGTTCTGTAAAATTTGTCCCCGACAAATTTCAGATGTGACTAGTACTGCCAGATGCCCCCAAGTTGCCATTTTACCCAAACAAAGAAAGTTCCCTTTCTTTTCTATTTACATTCTCCAATTGATTGCAGAAAAGAGGACATAAAATACTGACAAACAACTCTATCTCACCAAAGCATACTCAAGTACAAAATAACTATTCCCTTAAAAACTCCAACAGGTAACAAAATGAAGTGCTGAAACCAGTTGAAGCATACACTAACCTGTTTTTCTTCATGAGGACCAAAAGAATAACTCGATAAAAATAACCCAATAACTAGTAAAGGTGTTATCATTTTTTGGAACTGCTTCATGAATGCTGCCTGAAAGTTCCCATTACCATCTGTATTCGCCTCCTCTGAACACAGAAACAACAAAAAGATGTGAGACATTAAAGTCATGCATGTATTCTGATATCATATGCTCAAAAGATACCCACAGCACCATATACAGATGATGGAAACCCACCGCAAGCACTCAATCTTTTAATGTGCTAAATCCTCATCATACCATATTTATTGTCAAAACATGAAAATACAGATTTTAATAAAATATCAGTCTTAATGTTGAATTTCTAGCGAAAGCTTAAAAGAAACTGCACAAACTTCAGACCAATTCAACCAGTATAGACTAAGAAAATAGCCAAAAAAAAAATCTGTTCCTAAGTACCTAACCATCTTAGCCATTACAGTTACAACACTTCCAGCGGATGAGTCAACGAATCCCTTTCAGTGAGAAGTACCTTAAGATTGCATCACTAAATCTGCCTCATAGGTTTGTTACTACTTCTCACAAACCAAAACATATATACTAGGGGTAGCAAAAATAGCTATAGATTCCAATGCAGTACCTTAGCATTCACGTAATGATCCTCCTCATTCTTTCTCCCAAAACAGAGCAAGGAGTCTCAACCAATTCCAGCCAACTAAACTGAATCCAAAACACACACTCCTTCCGTCCCAAAAAAAAAAATTAGTCTCATTTTACCTTGCACGCATTTTAAGGAGAGAGAGATATACATACTTGTACCATTCTTAAAGGGAGTATAAGACTCTACTTCTGTAAAAAATCAAATAGCCGCAAATTTTGTTCACATGTTCGATTAACAAATACCAATAGAAAACATATTAAACTACATCCATGTACACACAGCATATCAGGGTCAGCTTCAATGGAAATAAGCTTAGCTAATTGCTATATTATCATTCGTACACCAAAAAAATGAAAGATTAAATATTAGTACTAACTTTGATAATGCAAATTGACAAGTCAACATCTACCTTTCGACCCAGACTTTTCACCATCTCCTTTCGGAGCTTCCTTCTTCTCCTTGGGGTGAAAGTTCTCCCAATCTGCGAATGGAAATACCAATTAATTGCCACAAATTGGAATTAGGGGAAATAACCAAAAAAGCCCTATAAATAAATTTTTAAAATAAAAGGACTTACTTCTCTTCTTGGGAGCTTCATTAGAGAAAAACCGACGAATTCTAGGGTTTGCAAGTACGGCGTTTAAGTCGGATAAATAAACTTTAGATGCCGCGGAGCCCCTGTTAGATCCTAATGAAGCTAAATAGCGCCTAAACAACCCTAAGTTACCGTCCAATCCGGCATTAATATGAGATTGAACAAGCCCTTCATTTAACAACGCGGATCTCCCACCTCTGGCTCCGTTTAAGACGTTTCTAGCACGAGCTGATCGCGACAGAGAACGGCTGAGCCTGGAGAATATCATTGCTTCAATGGAGTGAAGGAACGGGAGGGGGGAAGATCGCAATATGGGGATAATTTAGGCGAGTAGATTGGAGGTTTTATGTTATAGGGTTTGAGGAGGAGACGACGAATCTATGCGCGGGGATTTTGACGACTGCGAGAGTTGTCTGGAGGTAGAAGGAGACTATGATTGGATTTTTGGTTTGGGGGGATTTTGTTTGATGTTCAATTGGATATCTATGTGAGACGCAACCCTGGTTTTTGTTTTTAATATGTTTTTGCTATTTTCAACTTTTTCAAGTTTGATCCTTGAACTTTTAGTGGATTTCATAGTTGGTGTGTAAACTAGAAAGAAGTTTATATTTGCAACTTCTTGGTTTTCCTCTGTTTGTGGTCATTTCATAACTCCATGAGTGAAAATTGCTCTTTCTCAATCATGTGCTTATGTGTGTGTGTGTGTGTGTGTGTGTGTGTGTAAAACTTTGGGAGTGTAATGCACCGAACTCAAAGACCAGATCCACTGCATCGTTGCACCATTGTTCTACCGAGTGTTATTGTTACATTAAGTCTAACATGGTCTGTTCAAAAGCGAGCAATCAAGTCAGAAATTCACAAGTTAAACGTGCCCCTACCGCCATTTTTGTCATGAAGTGATCATTTGTGCTGCCATTTGCTTCCCAAAAGTAAAAAAAAAAAGAAGCCACACCTTGTATAGTTAATGAATACAGTAAAATAAATATGTTTCAGTATGTAAATGAGTTGATCTTGCATATACGTATAACATGTAACAAGTCATTCTTGACGATCCAGAATTGTGTTGGTGTTGTGACCTAAGCTATATGTTTTGCGAAACCTAGAAAAGCATGTCCGATTTTGTTGCCTCAAATGATTCGCTAATTGCTACATTTTTTTTATTTATCTAGAGACAAACTGTCTTTGTTTAATTTGAAGTTTGTGGACAGAGAAGGTTAATTGCCACTTAACGTAAGTTGTGGAATATTGGCATGCTTGTTTAGTTGGGAGTCGGGACTGCTTAATAAAGCTGAATTTTACCAACGGAGGTTGGTCCAAGTGGTAAGCGACTTGGATTCACTTAAGGGAGGTCTCGAATTCGAGTCTCACCGTATGCAGAAAATTCGCATCGGAAGACTCACCCGTCAATGCTAAGTGCGCGACTCGGGTCGAACTGGATTAGTAAGGACACAGTCCTTGATATCAGTGAGCAACAAAATATTTTTTTTTAAATAAAGGTGAATTTTAGAGAAGAATAATTGGTTGGACAAATTATGAATAAATACAAATATAAATTGAAGCTTTCAGCCAGTTCGAGGGGCAATATTACAAATTTACAACAAGTCTAATGTTTTAAGAATAGATAATCTTAATATGCCCCTTTTTTTTGTTGTTGGGAGCAATGAGGCCCATGTGAAACCAAGTGGCCGTTGTTTGATCATTTGTTTTCCCTAAACTAATACTACTAGACTTGAGAAACAAGATAGAAGCCATTATGTCAACAGCACCTAGAATTAGACCGTTTCCGGTAAGAAATTTTTGATTCTCCTTAGACCTTAGTAGTAGTACTTTAGTCGGCGACTCGGCTCATTTCCTTTTGTTATTTTGAGATTTTCAAAGTCCGTGAATATGATCCTAGAAAGTCAACGATGTTTAAAGGAATAATTTTTGTATTTTTTTTATCCCATATAATATTATCTAGATATTAGATTTCATCCCCTGCTGCACACGAAATATTATTAAAAATTACTTTTAAAAGCAATTTTGTATTACCATTTTATATTTTTAAATAAATTGTAATTTTTTATTTATCTCAATTTTAATATATATATATATATATATTTAAATTTGATTAAAGTATTGTATTGATAAATATAGTGCAAAAAATTATAAACTAAAATTTTCTTAAAATTATTATAAAAGAATAATATTTAATTAGAGCTCATTATATTATATAATATTTTTATCAATAATTTTTTACTAAATGAAAATTTTAAAATAAAATTTCTTCAAATTCGATAAGAAAAGTTGATCGAGCCTGGGTATGTTCGATCCACGTGTAGGCAGGATAATGGCTCCGAGTGATGATTGCTGCGATTACCTGTG
>JAOWAN010000049.1:13022841-13033995 GCA_028566635.1 Lobelia cardinalis
AACTTTTATTTATTATTATTTAGATGTTTATGATTGGAGTGCAGAAATATCAAATGGGGTATCAAAACACTGTAGCAATAATCAAATGGGTATTTGATGCCCTATTTTGATGCCTGGAGTTGGAGTTGCTCTAACCAAAATAAAGTCATACAACATGAAAAAAATTTATTTTGTATGACGTGACCACAATGAAAATATGACGTGACCACAATATGGCACACTTCACATGTCCGCATCATCGCTATGACCATGAGTCATTGAAGTCTTTTTACTATTTTAATCACCACTCACGTCGTTTCGTTAGTTCGTTAAATTCTGTTATCCGAACTATCACGCATATTTATTAGGTAATTAACTGTCGTCAGTTGCCTCCGCTCCCGTTAAATTGAATGTACACGGTTGTTACTTTTCAATCTATTGAAAAGACACTTTGACCCAAATTGGTCTGTTCGGGTGGCATTGAGGAGGGACATCGTGAACCGTTGAGCTCGTACGTCTAAACAGTCTGTTCTGATATCATGTTAAAGTTTGAAATTTCATCTCAAAACCAATTGACAATAAGATGAATAGCCTAAAATCTTTATTAAATGAACGAGAGACAAACGTTTGAAACACTATCCTTCATCAACTGATTTTTGTTTCAATTTGTTTTCAAATCTTTACTCTACTTCTGTTTTATTTATTTACTTTCTGAGTTTTCAAGTTTATTATCAGACTGGTTATCAACGTTTTCAACATTTCAGGGCATCTATCTCCCTCTCTTAACGGATGAATTAATCAGAAGCGACTTTAACAACTTAAACAAAAAATCTCAAATTCGAATCATCCTATATACAGCAATATGCTTGAAAGATGTATTAAGGTATTTATAAGGTACCATACCGAATAGATGATTTTTTTTTTTTTCTTTTGGTTGATTACTGGTATCAAGGATATACAGTGAGACTCGAACTCGAGACCTCCTTCAACGAATCCAAGCCGCTTACCACTTGGACCAACTCCCGTTGTACCGAATAGATGAATTTGATGAAACTTCATTCTCTTTGTTAATTTTTTTTTTCTAATAATCGTTAGTTTTTTGGATCAATGTATAATGCAAAATTTTAAAGGGTAAATTTTATAAATATACATTTAAAAAATTATTTTTTAAAAACGGATGAAAAATAGTTTTGAAAATTTTAATATTTTTTGGACAAAGTCCACTTTTTTTTCATCTGAAAAATCGACTTTTTTGAAAAAAAAAATTTTTAATTTTAAAACATTTTTTAAATATATTTTTTGAAAGAAAAACTTAAAAGATATTAAAAAATTCATTTCAAAAAAATATTTTTCAAAACTGTTAAAAGAAAATCTGGTTTCAGAAATTGTTTTAAACTAGATTTAGTTAAATTTTTCTTCCAAAAAAATATTCACTTGTTTTTTAAAAAATGTTTTCTTTTTGAAAAATCCAAAATTTTTTAAACGAGTTTTTTTCATCTGTTTTTAAAGCATATTTTTTTCAAAATAAAATGTAGTTTTTGAATTTTTTTTTTTTTAACAAAAATGAATATTTTTCTCAAAATAATTGGATTGTTTAAAAAGTATTCATCTATTTGAAAAAAATATCTTTTTTGATTAATCAAACTTTTCTGACAAAAGATTATCCTTCATCTGTTTCTCAAATATCTTTTTTTTTAATATTTTTTTGAAAAAAGATGTTTCAAATAATTAGATTTCCCAAAAATATTTTTCATCTGTTTAAAACAAATAGTTTTTCAAAAAAAGAAAAAGAATTTTTGATCCTTTTATAAATTAATATGTGCATAATACACTTTTTAAGATTTTCAATTACGAATCAGTCCAAAAGCTAGTAAAACTATCTTCACGATATATGGAATAAAATATAACTGAAATTATAATGAAATATATATAGAAAGAACATAAGTAAAACTATTTTGCAATAAATAAACTAAAATAAGAAGTTTATAAATATGAAGGATGATGTTTCAGATACGTATATCATTTTAAAGTTGTGTAATTAAAAAATTTATCATTTTTAAAAATAAAAGAAAAATATTTTGAGACAAATAAAAGAAAAAAGTGAAAAGATATTTTGGAATAAGGGGAGTATATTAGAGCAACTCCAATGAGAGAAGGCAAAATAAAAAGGTTTTTTTTTTTTTTTTCATTTACATACCATTCCAAAAAATAATTTTTACCATCTTAAAATGTAACCAACTCTACTGTGACTGGTAAATTTCAAAAGGGAAGGCAAAGTGAAAGTTATTGATTCCTCCCTTTTTCTTTATCTCTAGATCTGAAAAGGGTATTGATGTCTCTTAAAATTGAAAAATGACATTATATCTTTTGAGATGCCTTCACCAATGTAAAAATTTTAGAACATGAAAAGGTAGAAGTGAAACTTAAGAGATATACCTCTTGAAATACCTCGACGATTGGAGTTGCTCTTACGGCCATTACAAACACGAGAACTTGGCTGTATTTTTCGAATTTTGATTCCGTTATGATTCGCGGTGTCCGCTACGGACATGAGAACTTTCATTCCCCTTACCTCTGGAAGTAGGTATTGACATTGTCCCTACAATTCAACGTAAAAAAAATAAAACTCTTGTTAATATATACAGTTTTGAGCTAAGCAGTCAGGTCTAATCCCTCGCATTATTATTGTAGGTGAAATCAGGCAGCCAATTCTGAATTCACTAGTTCTTCCTCCAAGATTGAGTCCGACTCTTTTCAAATCTTGCCAATTTCTAAAGGAAAGAGCTAGGTTGACCACAAAATCAACGGATTGTACTCCGCTCATGCATTGCAGGGTTGTACCGTACAGCCCTCATGTAGCATGTTGAGTATCTAATCTAGTACACCCTCCATCCGTCCGTCTCAAAATGAGTGTCAAATTTCATTTTGCTTTTTTAACACTCATTTGGAGGACGAGGACGGAGGGGTTATTGAATAATAATTTGATTACTGAGAAAGAGAAAGAGAAACTATAATAAAACATATACTAGTACTATACCATTTTCTGAAGGAAAATTGAAGTCAGAGGGCACATGCCAAGTTTCAAACCATGGATAAGTGAGTCAGATACCATGCAATGCATCACTATTATTAGAAAAACCCTACTTACAACTCATCAAACTCAGAAAGTTATTGTCCTTGCCATGTTTTTACAGCCACCCTTGTTCCTTAAACTATTTCATGGTTCAAATCAACTATATAAATTGACTTGTATTTTGTTTTTGCAATTTTCTATATATATAAACTCTGATTTGGAGTGTGGGAACCCTTAGCCTTGATGAGTTGTTTAACAGTACAAGGGTACAGCTAACACACACCCCAAATCTCTACTGCAGAGAGTAAAAAGCTCAGAACGAACCGGTAAGAATGCTGAATCTTCAAGAATCATAGATATACATTGTTCAAACAATGCCTAAAATGATATGGCAGTTGGAACATACAACGATTTAATACATGGTAAATCTATGTTTATGAGCATGTTTTATGTTAGTTTAACATTATCCAGAAGTTAAATCTGTTCAGTGGTATTACCTACTGACCTGCAATTGGACGATCAATACACGCAGCACATGAGGCTAATCAAGGCTGCAACACGCTTGCCTGGCACATCACAGTAGTCATCTTCCTTACAGCTGCTAAACATAAACATTTGGTGATAACAACGGCACAATTTAACAAGAACACTATATCGCACAATTGTAGCATGTGCATAGAAAGTTGTACATTACTGTGTCAAAACATGAAACTGCCTAGTGTAACTTCATAAGTGATGGGAATAGTGCAAGTGATTAGTTCTCCAAGGTTGCAGTTGTTTAATGACCACCGACCCTTGGTCCAATTGGTTGTTGAAATTCCAATATTCAAATCATGGTGTCACGTTTCCCATCTACTCTTGACAAAGTCCTCATTTGTGTGTGTGAGTTAGTGTTTCATGATCTTTTGAAATAATAAAAACAGTTTACAAGTAATAAACAAGAATAAGTGTCATATGGAGCACCATACAGGAATAGCATCTCCATAAGAAATAATGGACCTCCATATGGATAGGTTGTCAAATTAACTACACAAAAACAAGGTAACACCCCATTTTTATCATCATTCACACCACTGGGTACATGTATAATGCATAGTCTGAAAAAAAACTAGACAGTTAATATGCAGGCATCAACATGTCTATAAATGTTATTGAAAACACATTAGTCAGCCTACACTTGCAAACTCCTCCCACCCTTTGTCCCTACATTTTCTATAAATAGTTCTCCATCTCTCTCCTCAACCCTCATCTCCCTCTCTCTATCATACACCATACATTCACACTCACACACTCACACAGAAGAAAGCTGGAAGGAAAGAAGGTCAAGCAGGAAAGTTTTTGTGTTGTGGTTATGGAGTATCATTTGGATGGGAAGTGGAAGCTATCTAAGGATGATTCTAAGAATCATTCTTATAATTCTTCAAAGTCATCATCGCTATTAAGGAGTGTTTCACAGAAGAACACGACCTCCAATAAGTCTTCATTCCTAAGGAGTTTTTCCACGAAGAACTCTTCATTAAAGTCCTCGCTATCGAGGAGTTCATCGCAAAAGAGCACCACCTCTTCGAATCCGTCACTATCAAGGAGCTCCTCACATAAGTGTGCCAACTTCACACGCAAGTGTAGCAGCATGGCCAAAGAGCAGAAGGCCAAATTTTACATCGTGAAGCGATGCATCGGCATGCTCGTCCGCTGGAACAAGCATGGGGATTCTTGATAGTAAAATTTCATCTGCGTATTGCTCAATGTGCTCATATATACTTTCCTGCTTCTAATCGTGAGATGGATCTTTAGGGTTTCACAAACCATAAGAAGTTTTCTGCCATCCCATAATGAAGAAGAGATTAAAACATCTTTTTTTTTTACTTGCTCTTTATGTGTTCAGATTTAGATTCAACTGAAATTTGGTAACATAATCCTGAGTTTGCACATGAAAGAAGACATTACTTCCTCTCTCTCTCTCTCTGTCATACTGTAAGTACAGCATTATCAAAATGAGATGTAGGAAACCATGCAGTTGAAACTATCAGTTGTGTGCAATCTTTTTATTTTTCAGTTGCACCTAGATCAGAAGTCAAATTTTTGCACAGCAAATCAAGTTTTCTATACAAACTAAGTGTAAATAGTAAATACTGAGAAGAAACAAATAAGAACTCAAAATGGATTTTCAAAGACAAAGTGGAGTGCTTAGTAGTAGCAGTTGGAATTTGGATTGTGTTAAGAATGCAAGCATTTGTGCACTTGTAAAAAATAGGGGAGAATGGAGACTGCAAGTAAGTGAGGTCATAACAGAATATAATGATGGAAGCACAAACCTCGGTCTGAGTGTCAAATATAAATTTAAGTCCTTAGCTTTAAATGTTTTGCAGTTATCAATATTCAGTACATCCTGCAACAGTGCCATATCAGCAATAGAAAAAAAAGGATGTAATTGGAGAAACTACTGATTTCCCAGAATCAGAAACCATTTCTACACAGTACTATTTAAAAGAAACAGAATTTTTTAGTACATCTTAAAAGTAGACCTTTCTGTACTCATTCAGAAATTTAAAGAATTTTGAAAGAAGATGAACTATCAATTATAACAATACAAGAAAAAACAATGGGGAAAACAAACTGCAAGGGAAGAGATAACAAAGATACCACTACCAAAGGAAAGGTCGACCCTACTCCTACCAATCAAATTCTTGAAAAGCAAGAATAAACCATGTAACATGGGAGCACATAAATGCAGCTGCATGTGCAATTGTCAGACCTGTCAAACCATAATCAGCATCTCTATATAGACCTTATGGCTGCCCCCAAATAAATTTCAACAGTCTGAAAATAATCACGAATTGAATGAGAGAAACCTCAGGGAAAATCTAAACCTCATCTAATATCTCAACCAACCAGAAATTCATGCCAGTCGGTGTTTTTTTGGTCATTGGTTTTTAACGTTCATATCCATCAGCTCCACAATCACTATTTCCATCTCTTTCTTACTTTCTAATCCTCGCAAAACTCAAAACCAAAGTCACAATTTAGCCAAAACCATCAAAGGCAAATACAGCCGTGGAGTTTCAACTAGAAAATGCATCATCGTTTAGGAGAAAAACTTCCTTCCATGATGAAATTCAATATGAATGCAGTGAGATGCGATCTAACTGCTAAAATACACAAAATGAGAAGACATTATTTATGATCAGCATTGTTCAATCAACCTATTACTAAAATCAACTAGACAAAGACACCATCCCAACTCAACATTGTGGAACTAGCCTTATAAGGCACATCTCCATCAAAATGCTGTCGAAAGTTGGGTCAAACATCAACACTGACCCATGTGTTATCAAAGCAATGACCACTTTCACTGTTAACTACCTTACTCTGTGTCTTATCCTTGCACCCCTTGCACCAAGGTCCACAGGAAAATTTGAGCTCCATTGATAGGATAAGATATCCTCGGCGACAGTGTGACTAAATAAAAATTACCACTCAACACCAACTGTGTTGCTTTTACCTAAACTTCTCCATCCTTCTCGTCTTTGGCGTTAGGGATCACATGGATAGACCATTATACTTCAAGAACACCACTAAAAGAACTTTATGACAAATTGCTTATCAATAGCATTGCCTTATCAATGATTTATTAGATTTAAAACCTTCACCTTAACTATTTTAAAAAAACAATTCTACAACAAACATTCTGTGGAATTCAAATCAAAAAATTATTCGGAACACATATGTTCCAAGTTGTTTTACCCAATTGATTGGGATTAAGGCTGAGTTGAGTTGTACTCTATTCTAAGTTTTGTCAATATTGCACTATGCTGTAATCATATAGCCAATTTGCTCCAACTTATCCAAGGATATGGAGAAATGTAACAAATGAAAAGATATGGAAAATAGTAATTAGAGTCGTAGATACTTTACCCACTTTTGAATACAAGGAGAACAAAGTTTCAATCCAATAGATACTTGTTTAAAAAAAATCAAGATTATTCAAAGGAAATATCTTGCTCCAGTTTTGGAACATATTCAACTAAAGCAAATGATGGTGCTGATGACATACCTCACTAATAAGTCAGACTCAGAACAGAGCCATTAAAAACAGTGGTTGCTTTCAGAGCTGTGCACGTCTAGAAAATAAGGCACTATCTGCCAGTTTGTCAATTTAGAAAATCTGCAGCTGCATTTAATAGTTCATTAAACATCACCCAGACAGTTCTAATATGATCATGAAGTACCCAACACATTGAAAACTAGAAAGCAACACGTTGATGGGAACTCATCCCCTTCTCCCAGAAAAATGTAATGACAAAATCATTTGGTTTACTGGCTTTATTTATTACTGCTGCTGTAGCCTGTAGGCATTGAACATCCCAAACATAGAGAGTAGTTGCTGTAATATCAGTGAAAGCTATGCCAATATAGTGGGGCGGGAAGAATATTTTATTAGTCTATGGTTAATGGTACATAATATGGAATAGATTGCAACTAACAACTGATGACAAAAACTAGATGAACTTGAAGCAAGTATGTGATATGATGCATTCCAAATGACTAGTCCTCAACTTCAAAAAGGTGATGAATATAGCTGAAAATAGAGATTTTCGCTCTAAAAGATCACGAAAAAAAAAAAAAAAAAAAAAACAACATGAGGCCCAGCAAATGGAAAACCCACAAATTTAAAAAATAAATTAATAAAATTCAAATATAGAACAAAATGGATTCTATAAATAAAAAATATAACGAATACCAAATTATTCACCATGTTAGCAGCAAGAACCATTATCATTAGAATCTCCTTTAAATTGAAAAAAGACTATCAGCCAAATGATAATATATTCATTAATCTATATGAGTCTAATCAAGTTTTCTTTCCCGTTGACTATCTAACTTTCTCTCTTTCATTAAGAGACTGGGCAGTAGTTTGCTCACTCAAACAAAAAGGTTAGATCAAAAGGCTATGTTAGTTTAAGAGGACAGAAAGCACTAGAAGTTACATACTAAAACAGTAAAATCTCTCAATTCCACTAAAAGATTTCTCCATTCTATTTTATGACATTTCATTCTCAAAGATTCGTGTACCAAAGTCAAGCTAATCAATAATGTGGGTTTCCAAATCACTTTAACTGAGTCCTTGAAAGTAGGGTATTTGTGTAAACCTACCCATTCTTTCAAAAACTGCAACTCTTTCAGAGTAATGAACGCCTACCACTTGGATCCATAATGTAAATGTAGAAAATTCCATTTAAATAGACAAGTGTTCATGGACGACAATATCAAGCCGAGGCAGAGGTTCAGATACTGACCTTGTAGTGACTTTCAGGGGAAGATCCTCCCTAGTAGAATATGGTCGAAAGGTCAGCAACTTGAGCCCTGAGACAACTCTTATTTATGCTGCCTCAAGAATTTCTGGCATCTGATCATACCAAACTCAATGGTCTCTGGATATATAAGCTCATCTTCGAAAGCATTTGTGTGTCAAACACTAGCTAATTGAAGGACTTGACAATCTGATTTTCTAAAAGAGATTTAGGTAAATGTGCGAATGACTAATCCAGAACTAATTGAGTCAAGCAACCTCCATCAGTGAAACTCATATCAACTCAGCAACATGCATACGGCCATCTACCTGCATGAACTGAAACTTTTTCCACATCCCTCTATCTATCACTTACACATAAATGAAATATAGTGTAATGACAAGTGTACCATATAAATGTGCGGCAAAACTGCTTATTAAGAAAAATTAGAGTACAATTGAATCAACGCAGTTTAGATAATCATCTTTGTCAACTGCTGCAGCTTACAACATAAAATCAAGGAAATAGCAATGTGCTTAGTATATCAAGAGGAGTAATGACCGTATCAATATGGTCCCTCTGCCATTGTTTCTGAATATATTTCTTTAATCAGTATGTGGTAGCAAGAACCATAGAAGTAGACCCGATCCTCAAGATAAAAAACATCAACCTCGCACTTTTCACAGCAACCTGAACTTCAACAGAAGGAAACTTACATTCTAAAGGTACCATAAGTCACAATTTCAAATACACGATTCATCCACAAATACTATATGTCCATACTAGTACTTATCTAAAAAGCAACTAAACTAAACAGTGCACGAAAGCACAAGACATGATCCATAATTACCATATTAACATCACCGATAACAGCCTAAACACGCTAATTGCCTTAACCAAGAATCGGTTTCAAAGCGGCCTCTTTAAGTCGAGCCAAGCGAGCAGCTTCCTGGAAAGTAGTAGGATTAAACATCTGAACATCATGTTTAAGTTCATCCCTAAGACCACCAATGAATAACCCCACAAGGTACTCCTCTTCATTCCTAAACTCAGAAATCACCAACGCCAAAAGCTCCTCAAATTTTTCGACATAGTCCATGAGTGCACCGGTCTGCTTCAATCTCGTGAACTCCACGAGAACATCATCAGGCCGCCGCCCGAACCTCGCGCAGATATCCTCAACGAAGGTTCCCCAATCTAGAACGTTCTTCTTCATTTCGTAGTAGGAGCGGAACCAGATTTCGGGACTTCCTTCGAGATGGAAGGAGGCGTAGAGGACCTTCTGGTGTTCCGGGATGGGGCATAGCTGGAAGAATTGGTCGCACCTGTTGGTCCAAGCCCTAGGGTTTTGACCGGTGAATTTGGGGAAATTGATTTTGGGCAAACGGAAAAGCGGACGCTCGGGGTTGAGCTCCACGGCGTTATTGTCGTCGATCATTCGGTTGTCAATGGTCGTTAGCTTGTTCTCGATGGATTGGACATTGTTTTGGAGGGCTGCAATTTTGTCCTCCATTAACTCCAGTGAGTTCATGATTTGGCCCTGGTTTTTCATCTTTCAAACACTCTATCAGTCTCTGCCCTGCCTGCCAGCCACTGAATCAACCAACCCCAAATCCAGCTTCACTGATTTTATTTACTAAGCAGCAAGAGAGGGCAAATAAATTTCGGGTAATATTAGTCAAAATATTATAAGCTCGTAATTATAATTAATTTAATTTTCACCATAATAGTTTAGTGGATTTGGAATTCTGTTATCTAAAGATCTAAAATTAAATCAACATTATCGTACAAGTTTCGTATCTATTGGGGAATATAGATTTTTTTTTTTGTGTGAAATGATGTGTCATTTTTTATTGTTGGAATACATTCACTTTTAAGTAATAAATGTATTTTGTCTAATATATCTTCTATTCATGAATATTAAAGTTTAAGTATTTCCTTATTATATACCGAAGGATAATCATGTACCTGAAAATAAATATCTCATATGTTCGAAATTTCTAAGTCAGGTCGTTTATTAAATAAAGTTTATGTCATTGCAAGTTCACGAGACATCCATTCATCACTACAAGTGAATGAACATTAGAGCTATCTACTCAAGATAAATATATTTTCCTTTTCTTATTCTTATAAATTGACATCAGAGCCACTTGAAAGATCATTCTAGAACGTTCAAAAATCTCTATCTAGATTATGATTTTTAGTGCAAAAGATGGTCAGATTATTTTAATTGTTGGGAGAGAAAACTATGATTTTAGGAAAGTGAAGATAAAGACAAAATCGAGGGCGATGTCAAGATTTAAGTTTGAGAAGGTATGCCATATATTCATAATTTGTTTTAGTTTATTTTAGTATTTTTATATGTTTTAATTTTTGTGTTTTTGGGCATTTATTTGAAAATTTTTAACTTATTTTATTTTGTTTTAATTTAACAAGGTGCTTTTGCCCATAAGTACATTTGTTTTTGTAACTTATGCTATGCAATTGTGAAAGTATATGCGATTATTTGATAAATTCACATATTTTGCTAAGAAAGTAAAGTAGCAAGCCTTAACCTTCTTTTCTATAGTCTAAATTTGTGATTGAAATTGATGTGTTGTTTGCGTCAGTTATTAAGAGTTTGATTTACTTGAGCGCACACAAGCACGCTAGTGCTATAAGAGAGCAAGTAGATGCATATAGGGGAAACATGAATGAAAGATCTGTTTGATTGCAAGAAAAAGTAAAGTATTAAAAAAATCGGGGTTGGAATAAATGAAGTACAAAGTGTACATCCCCCGTGGTGTGAAAGGGAATAAAAGAGAAGGGATA
>JAOWAN010000049.1:13034095-13045501 GCA_028566635.1 Lobelia cardinalis
AGGGGATTTATTAAAAGTTTTTAATAGGCTATTCACCCCCCCCTCTAGCCTATAACTAAGCCATTTGTGGACCAACACTCCCAGTGTTTTTAGATAAATGTAATGTCAAGTTAACCGGGGTCTTCACAGGTTTACCTTTGTCACTGTCAAGTTTCTTCAACACGCACTCAATATAATGAGACTGAGACAAGGTATACCCTTTGTTTGTCTTGGAAATTTTAATTTCCAACATCACATCGGTCACCCCCATATCTTTCGTATCGAACTTGGTGGCCAACATTTTCTTCGTGCTTCCCATGATGAACCTATCATCGACATATAGGCACACTATGACAAACCCATTTTGAGTGGTCTTAACATATACATATTTGTCACACTTGTTGATGTGGAACCCTTCCGACATCATGGTTTGATCAAACTTTAGATGCCACTATTTTGGAGCTTGCTTGAGCCCGTACAGTGACTTTACAAGGCGAAAAACCTTATTTTCTTGTCCCAGGATGACGAACCCTTCAAGTTGTTTCATATATATCTCTTATTCTAATTCACCATTTAAGAACTCGGTCTTGACATTCATCTGGTGAATATCGAGATCCTATAAAGTGGTAACGGCTATTAACACTCGAATCGACGTAATTCGCGTGACCGACGAATATGTATCAAAGAAGTCAATCCCTTCGAGTTGTTTGTACCATTGGGCTACTAACCTTGCTTTATACTTATCTACTGTCTCATCAGCCTTTAGCTTTTTCTTGACAATCCACTTGCACCCAAGTGGCTTGCAACCAGAAGGCAATTCTGCAATTTCCCATGTATGATTTTGCAGAATTGAGTCAATTTCACTCTTTATTGCTTCCTTCCAATAGGGAGCCTCGGGACATGACATTGCTTCTGCATAAGTCCTTGGACCATCTTCTACCATGTAGGTTAGAAAGTTAGGACCAAAAGACTTGGGAGTCTTTGTCCTTTTTCCTCTTCGAGCTTCATCCTCTTGGCATTCTTTCTCATTATGCAAATCTCTAGCTCATTTTGATGAACTTTTATTTGCTTCTTGCTTGTAGGGAAAGGTTTCCTCGAAAAATGAAGCTTTCGTGCTTCTATAATGGTGTTCACATTCAAATCAAATATCTCTTGTTTATGCTCAAGAAATCGGTAGGCCCTACTATCTTGAGCATACCTAATGAATACACAATCCACTGTCTTTGGTCCTATTTTCATCCTTTTAGGTGGAGGTACTGCTACTTTAGCTAGGCACCCCCACACTTTAAGGTATTTGTAAGATGACTCTCGACCTTTCCATAGCTCATATGGAGTTTTGTCAATATTTTTACGAGGTATCCTATTTAGGATGTGATTCGCTGAAAGAATTGATTACCCCCCCCCCCACAAGTTCTGGGGTAATCCAGAGCTTTGGAGCATAGCATTCATCATTTCCTTCAAGGTATGATTCTTCCTTTCAGCCACTCCATTCTGTTGTGGTGCATATGGTGCTGTAGTTGTATGTATGATCCCATTTTAAGAACAAATATCTTTAAATGGTGATTCATACTCTCCACCTCGATCACTCCTTAGAGTCTTGATCTTCTTCCCAAGTTGATTTTCAACTTCGTTTTTATAGTTTGTAAAAGCTGCTATGGCTTCATCTTTACTACTTAAAAGATACACATAGCATTACTTTGTACAATCATATATAAACGTTACGAAATACCGCTTTCCTCATCTTGTTTGCACCATTTTTAAATCACACAAGTAAGTATGAATTAACTCAAGAGGTATAGTATTTCTTAAAATGGAATGAAAAGATGTTCTCGTTAGCTTTGCTTCCACACATGCTTCACACTTATGTGTTGAGTTAATTTTTGACTTTGGTATATGGTCCATTTGGATAATTAGTATGCGTATTGAATTAAAATTCACATGACCTAGTCTATCATGCCAAATTAAAGAAGACTCAACCAAGTAAACAAAATCAGTATTTCTCATTAATAAGAGGAACAACAGTCATTACAATCATCTTAAACAACCCCCTATTGAGATAGCCCCTCCCAACATACATCCCATTCTTATACTAAGTACAAATTTGTCCAACTCAAAGGTCAACTTAAAACCTTTCTTCACAAGAATAGAGCCGGATACCAAATTCTTCCGTATATATGGGACATGAGCACATCGTTGAGAGTTAGAAGCTTCTCAGAAGTCAGCTTCAACACCACCTTTCCTTTTCCCAACACTTTGGAAGTTGGGGAGTTTCCCATAAAGATTTAGTCTTCAACCTTCGGCTCTTCATACTCACTAGACATTTTCTTATCCGAGCACACATGGTGAGTTGCACCAGTATCAACTCACCATTCCTTGGTATTGCTCCCAATTATATTCACCTCGGAAACCACAGCAGACAGGTTCAATTCATCCACGTCCTCAGCAAGATCGTTCATTTCTGCTAGAGGGCTTTTCCTTTTTTTCTCAGCAGTGCCCTTGTTCTTGTTTTGGAAACAATCCGAAGCACGGTGCCTCACTTTTTTGCATATAAAGCAGTTGCCGGTGAATTTCTTCACCACTCCACCGGTGGCTCCCAATTTTCCCTTCTTTTTGTCATTCGACGTGTTGCCACCCTTCTTGTTGCCATTTTGGCACTTATGAGCTTCTTCAACCATATGAGCTTTAGCCTTTCCAGCTTCGCTCCAAGCATGCTTATCGGCAGCCCGATTATCTTCCTCAACTCGCAGGCGTGTGCTCAACTCCTAGAGAGTCATTCCCTTTCGCTTGTGGCGAAGGTAGCTCTTGAAGTCTGACCAAGCAGGCGACAGCTTCTTCACGATACAAGCAACTGCAAGCATCTCATTCATGATTAGCCCTTCACGAGTCATCTCGTGCATCAACACTTGTATCTCATGGATTTGGGTCATCACCGACTCAAAATCCTTCGTCTCAAATCTCAAGAACTTCCTAGCAACAAAGTTCTTATGCCCAGCATCCTCCACCTTGTACTTCTTATCAAGCATCTCCCATAAGGTTCTAGCCGTAGCCACCTCATTATAAATAACATATAGTATTTCATCAAGACTATTGAGGATATAATTCTTGCATAAGAAGTCAGAATGCTTCCATGCCTCCACAGTTGCTATCATTAGCACATCCGCTCCTTAAGGTAACACTTTCAGAGGGCAACATTGGCATAGGAGTTGGTGTTGTAGCAACACTAGCATTCACACTTTCAGAGGGCAACATTGACATAAGAGTTGGTGTTGTGGCAATCACTGGAGGTGTAGAGACGAAGCTACCAAAAGTGAAGCTTGGTGCCACAGTTGTAGCTGTCACAGAAATTTGAGATGTCATAATCTCCGAGCTACTCAAGTCGAAGCTTGGAAAAGACACGCCAGCCAAACTCATTGGTGTTAGTTGAGGTACTTCCACTCTCTATTTTTCAATTATTTAGTAATCAAAGAAATAATCAACCGTTAATTTGGTCAATATCACACCCCAAAGGGTAGTTATACTTCAATATATTGTACAACTTCACAAACAATTCCAAACAATAGCTGTTTTTAAGTTCAGGGGGTCCAGGTGTCTGTTTTGAAACTGCAGGGACTGAACTGTCAAATTTTTTAAAAGTTCAAATTATGAATTTTTTTTTTCCTTTCCTTTTACCCAGAATATAACTGAACCAGGTTTAGAAAAAAAAACTGATTTTCAGAGCGGCAGTTTTCGAAAACTGAAGTTTTAGGGACTAAACTGTAAATATCCAAACTTCAGGGACTGAAACTGAAAATTTCTGCACACTGCAGATTTTCCAGAAAAAATTCAGAACAGTTTTCCAAAAAAAATTCCAAAATCAGAGTTTAAAATTTCAGACTTTCAGAACTCAATTTTCCAAGACTGGAATTACAGGGATCAAACTGAAAAAAATTAAATCTCAGGGATTGAATTGCACACATCTTCAGAATTTGTAGAAGTTTGAAAACTGAACTTTTCAGTCCAGTTAACCAATATTCCCAGAACAGTGAATTTCAGAAAATATATTGCACTGATTTTTCTAACAGTGTTTATGAAATTGAAATTCCGGGAACTAAGCTGCAAAAACTGAAATATCAGGGGCTAAAGTTGAAAATTCTGCAAACTGCAGAATTTGTAGAAATTGCAGAAGCCTGTTATTACCTTTTTTTTTCCCCAAAGTCTGAATGTTCAATGCAGTTATTTTTTTTCCCAAACTGAAACTGTTGTTCGGAAGGAAAAAAAAAACATTGAAATAGAAAATCAAAACTTATTTTGTAAGTTTCTGCACTGTACTAAATCCATAAATGCAAAAATTCTGAAAAAGATTTTTTTTTTCCCCTAAAACGGAAGCTGCTTAGCAGCAGTGTTTATTTTATTTTATAAAAATTGTTATTGAAACAGAATATTTTTCAAAAGCATTTAGCTTGTTTATGAAATCAAAAGCTGAAATTTGCAAAGCTTTTAAACCTAAATTTGCAACTATTAAAAGATTCTTTTCCATCCCAGAGACAAAAAGAATTTGAAGGTAGTTTACTGAAAGGAATCGCAGAATTAGTATAAACACTTTCGTTCAAGGATAATGTACTCCCTTGTTACCTGTACCAACGACGCTAATTACGCTTTTAAGATTACTAGCAACGTTAGTACAAATAAACAAAAACAAAACGAAAGATAAGGAAATCGTACGAGTTAAGTATTAAATACTAGAGAGAGAGAGAGAGAGAGAGAGAGAGAGAGAGAATTCAGTATATGGGGTCTTCCTTTGGCTCACACAGTTCCTCTTTGACCGAGCCGGGCCGGACGGGCGGTGGCATGCGGGTTAGTAGGTCCTCACCCTCTACAAAATTTGGATTCTCCTAAGGGCATGCCTTAGATCCAACACAAATGCTTATAAACACATCACATTTATTTTTCTCTCAATGTGGGATAACTCCCACAAACCCACTTCGACAAACCATTTTCACCGAAAATTTTGACATTCACCCTCTCGAGTATTATAGCCCTCCACATAGGAGTACTCGTATTATCTCGTACCCACTCTATCGAAGTAGCGGGACTCACTTATAAAATGACTTTAAAACGAATTATATCCCATTTTTCCAACAATAGAAACCTACAATATAATTTTTCTTAACTCAAAGGTATTATCGGATAGCTATTAAAGATTTTCTTTTTAAAAATAAATTGATATAGGTATTATATAATAAAAATTGAAAACGGTTATTTACGAAGCATATTAGTGTAAATGTAATACATAATTACATATAATATGCATTTTCTAAAATATTTTACTAATCAATCAAGAAGTTCAAAAAATCAGGGAAAAAGCATCACCCAAAAAGAAATGAGCAATGTGTGAATGATGCTTTCCAAAACAAATCACGAGAACCGGAAATAGTAATAAAAATGATGGTGAAATTCAGAATATCATAGCAGGAGAAACTGCAGATATATAATTATCAACATGAAAATTGATCCAACCAAAATTACAAGGTCCAAGGGTGAGTTTGGATTTCAAATTTGTAGTGCCTGATTTTCCAACATGATTTTTGATTTTTAACTTTTCTCTCTCATTGGCCCCACACTTTTTCTCTCTATCTCTCTCTTACTTTTTACTTTAATCATTACAAAAATCCAAAACCAAATCAATAAAATCACTCACAAGAACACACCCGTAGTTTTTCTGTTTTCTTTTCTGTTCTTTTGCTATGAAGTGAATGATAGAAAGATACATTTTTCTTTTTTTCCCGTCTCTCCCTCGGCTGTTTTTGGTGTGGCATTTCTATTGCGTATAAAATATTTCGATATGTGAGGTGTGATGTTAGTATCGGGAAAGTTATTTTATCTGTGAGGTACTGTTACGGAGATGACAGTCGGGAATTCGAGGTAGAAATTACAATAAATAAATTTATTTATAATTATATACTTGTGCATTTTATTAAGTAAAAGGGTATAAAATTTTTTTTTAATAAAAATTACTTTTATTACAAAATTTTATGTAATTTACTTGGTATTTGTATTTGTGCGCTTTATAAATAGTATCTCTAAAAACTAAAGGCAAAAAAAAATTGGAGGCCTAAAAGTAACATTTTTGGCCACAGAGAGAGAGAGAGAGTTGCCAATAAATTTTATTGCGGAGCCTAGACATGGGCCTTCCAAGTATAAACAAATTAATTAAGCCCTCCACAACACACTCTTGCATGTTTCTCTTTGGGATACTATACAATACAAAAATCAAACAAAAACCCAAATGGGCAAAACATCGTTGGCATCTTTCCTCTATGAACATTGAAACCCAAAATAGGAAAATTTGAAAAAAAAAAAAAAATTCATATGTAATTAAATGCCAAATTCAAAGATCAACACTTTGGAAGATCAGACGGTGGAGGAGGCAGCTTCTGATTAGGGAGCTTCCCATCCATTACTATCCATGCCATCCTCAATCCCCAGCTCAAGTGCACCTCAAAGTGACAATGCATAAACCATACCCCTGTTTTGCCAAAATCACAACTCAAAATCAACCGTAAGGAACACACACACACACACACACAGAAAAAAAAAGGCAAAACATCATACGTCCCCGAGAATTGACTTATTGTTGCCGAGTAATTATCTTTGGAAATCATTTTCATGTAAAAGGTTGAAACAGAATGTTGATCAGTATTTATATTCACATGGCACCAAACATCTTAAGTACTGACCTGGGTTATCAGCCTGGAAACGAAGTGCTACCCATCCACCAGAGGGTACACCAACTGTATTTCTTTCGACGGGGTCAACAAGATTAAACTTGGCAGGGTCCTTATTGGAATCAAAATTACCAAACCCTTGTCCTACAATGAAAAAGTTGAAGCCGTGGAGATGAAGGGGGTGGCTCTCAGCACCAAGAATGCTAGTGTCTTGCAACACTAGCTCCACGCTAGTGTTAAATGGCAGCACCACTAGTTTTGTGCCATTAGCCACCATGGTATTATTTGGTGGAGTTCCGGTATAATTGAATTGATTGAGAGGAATGCTTGGAAAATCGGTAGTGTAGACTCCATTTGATTTCCCGAAGAAATGAGCTTGGAGGAGAGCTGTGGTTGGCATAGTAAATGAAACGTTGTTAACGGATGCTGCGAATTTTGTGCCATTTGGCCCTTGACATGTTTGGTTTTTTGGGCAGGGGTTGCTTCCTAGGCCTATGGTAAAGAAAAATCTCTTTTGGACTGTTTGTGGAACATTGGCTGGATACTGAGTATTTGCTAAACTGCGAAATTTGCTAGTGAAATTAGCAACAAAGGCGGTTGCATTGATGGCTGGGAGTGTTGGGAGTGGAAGGCCTTTGATGGAAGAGTTGATGGCGGGAGAAGTGCTAAAAGGGTTTTTGTATTCGAGAATGCCTGCAACTGTGGTATTGTCAAAGGTTCCCAGACCTGTACTATATGGCCTGGCTGCCATGAGGAAAGAGCCACTTGTGTTTTTTTTTGTTTTAAGGAGAACATTGGTGGTCTGTCCTGGTGTGATGAGGAGAGTATCTGTGACAAATGGTTTAACATATACTGCATCTGCATCCACAACTGTGAATGTATGGTTTGCGATGCTGAAAAAGAGTTCATCATTGAGCGCAGCATTGATCAAACGAAGAAGATATGTTTTTCCAGGCTTCACCTTTAACTTATAAGTTTCTGCACATAAGTAACACTAGAAATTAGTTGAAAGGGGGCATACATGGCCTATTTTATCTGTTATTTTGAGATCCAAATGGGCATTAAAGTAGATTGAGATTTTGATACCATTTGCAGAACAATTGTACAATAGTCCAGGTAGTCCATTAATGGTATAAGCATCCGATACATTTGGACCGCCTCCTGTCTGAAGAGCCTGGTTGATCACAGCTTCTGTATCAGCATTCCACCACTCCCCTGTATTTTCAGTGCAAATATTATGGTCATGTTAGTCAATTAGCCCTTGAAGATTAAATATATTTATTCCTGTAGTAACTACAGAATAAGGATTTGGAAGTTACCAAACATGATTGGAACTTCCTTGTGAGGCTTTGCAAATGGATAAGAAACATTGTGCTTAGGAAGAATAACAATTGGGCCATAAAGTGTTGCTCTAAGCCAAGAGACATGGGCATGATACCAGAGAGTTCCTCTTTGCCCGATGATGGTGAAATTGTAGACGTAGGTCTGGCCTGTTTGAATCGGGCACTGTGTTATGTATTCTGGCCCATCTGCCCATCCACTCTGAAGTTGTCGAATTCCATGCCTGTCCTCAGCAAAATAAAATACAACATTAGCAAATGAAGTTGGCTTTTACTATGGAAGTTGCTTTTGCATTGCAAAACCAAGTTTTGGTAGAATGAAAGATGATCAGTACCAATGGATGGTGACATTGTTGGAGACATGATTGACCACTTTTATGACGAGACGATCACCTTCCCGGGCAATGATGCGAGGCCCTGGGAATTTGCCATTAACGGTTATGATGCTCTTTGTTTTGCACAACCTTGTTACATTGTGTAACCTTATCTGAAAACAAAAGAAGAATGAAGCAATTATATATGAACTTCATTCTACATGTCCCGGACAAAATCATCAAGCGAAAAAGAAAAGAAGAAAAAAAACACAATTAGTAGCCAAAGATCGAAGCACATACATTGAACTTATAGTGCCTCGTAATGCCCGAATGCTTTGCCATGGCTACTTCAGGAAGTGACGAAAAACAGCTGATGAATAAGAGAATAGCAGCCAAGAATGCTGGTGATGGAAAAAGGGAAGCTGCAGCCATGTTGGCTAATTTTCAAGTAGATCTTCTTGGTACTTTGGAACGGAGAGAAGTGGTGCACTTTTGAGAATGAAATGATCAAAAAACATTTGGGTTATATAGGCATGCATATTGGATCATTATGCTTTAATTTTTTTTTGGTAAAATTTGCAGTGGGATGATTTCATGACCAAAAAAACTTTCACCAACTCTGATCCATTCGTTACACTGTGGAGTGTTGTTAAAGTCAATCTACCTGAATTGAGCACCTTTCTGTAGTAGTATCCCATCATGAGTTGATTTACAGGTTATTATTGGCTCTTTTATAACAATTTTGAAGGGGGAAATATCAATTAATTTAAGCTAACTAGTAATTTTTTTCTCCGTTTCAAAATAACTGTCACAATTTATTCATGATTATGAATAAATTATGACACTCATTTGGGGGCGGAGATAGTAAATCTATAGCACTAACATATGCTCTGGAGTCTATATTAATGCTCGGATGAAAGAAGACGGTTAGACAAAACTGATATCTTGGATTCTTCTTCTTTTTCTTTCTCTGTTTCAAATTTCAATCATAAAATACGAAAATTCTTTCACCCAATATTATTGAGAAAGAAAATAACTCGAGAATGCCTTGAACGTATCCCGAACCATTTTTTTTAATTCAAAAATATGTTGACCGTAGCTGAATCCCATGGAGGGCATTCTTGTAATTAAATTTTATGTTCTAATCAATTTGTTGAAGTATAGCTGTTTGAAATAATTCAACCGTTACTCGTGATGATCAAGCTTATTTTAATTGGTTTAATTAATTTTTACTACTCTGTATCACCCATATTGAGTTATGGCCATGGCCATGATAATGATCACAAAATCTATATGTAGAAATTGGTTGGTGATAGATAGCATATCTCCCAACCAAGCTGCAGCCCCATACTAAGAGCTTCTAAATGACAAAGAAAAAGACATTTCATCCACCAATTTCTTAATTTCAAGCAAGCAAAAATAAGGGTTAATGTGAGGGAGGATCCTCTATTCCACTATGTGTCCCATTTTGTCAGTTGGTATATCGTGTGCCTAGGCACACGATGTGCTAGATGCGCCTAAATGCACATAAATATAATAAATTATGTACATAATGTGATATAAAATGTACATAAGTTATACCATTATTATGTACATAATTATTATGTATATTTTATATCACATTATGTACATAATTTTATATATTCATGTGCATTTGGGCGCACCTAGCACCGTGTGCCTAGGCGCATGGTATAATTTGCCCCATTTTGTGTACTACTACTCATATTATAGTGGAATCCAATAATAATAGAACCCACCACTATCTGAATAGTGGTACATAAAGTGGGACACAGAGTGAGATAGAGGATCTGAACTCGATTCATGTTCACAGCTTGTTCTGTTAAATCACTGTGAGCACTTACTTTATTTACCTTAACCAGCAAGCCAATTAGACCAGAAAGTTAGAGAAATACTAGTACTTATTCTCAATTTCATCATGTTGCAGTTTTAGCCGAAAAAAGTCACAATCTTGAAATAATTTGAAATAAAAAAAAATACATGTAGCCATGAAAATAAATTATTAAAAACAAGTCAATTACTTGGTTCTGTAATTCTTTCTAAATCCTGTTTCCAAACATGCCAAAAAAGAAAAATAGAAAAGAAATTCATTTCATCCCCTTGCTTTGGAATGACTAGTACTGTACACTAACATTTTTTTTTCGTATATATATTTTAAATTTGGTAATTTTTCTTCTGTTTTAGGAAAAAATTTTGAGCTTCTTTTAATGTATTAAACTCCTCATATATACTGTATATAGTTAGGCTTATTTTTAGGATGTTTTTTTATTTTTTTTGTTCTAATAAGATATTTTTTGTTCTAAAGGATGTTTTTATTTGTTTTCAAACTCCAATGGTGCTATAAAAAATTGATTTATATTAATTCCAAAAATAAATCGTTTTTGTTAAAAAAAAAAAAAAAGTACGTATCATCTTTTCTCTACCCTCTATTCTTAAATTGTTAATTGCTTTTTGTTAATTGGTAAAATTTAATTTTTACCAATTCTATAATATGTAGTAGATTCTAAAACTCTAATTGTCCAAACATTATTTTTAGGTAAATAACTATCACCTATTTTCATAATATTATAATATTTAAATAAAATTTTATAAATATTTAATTAAAATTTAATTTAATTTGACCTATATTATGAAAATAGTTGATAGTTATTGGATGTTTTTGGGGGAGTCTAGTCTGAGATCAGATCCTCTGTGCCACCACTCACATATTGATGGGACCCACTACTATGTGAGTGATGGCATAGAGAATGACACATGGAGTAGCATAGAAAATCCGAACTCGTCTAGTCTAGTGAGAGAAGAAGACTAAAGAGCCAAGGGGAAATTTGAAATTTATTCTAAGCGCGTTAGTGCTTAGAGTACTAAACGCCCCCTAAGAAAGTGTATCTCACTCTCCATAAAAAGCAAGTGACAGCCGAAAGTGAGATTTGTGATTTTTTGTTAACCCCAAAATCATCCATTAATTTTCGCCTTGATTTTCAGTGATTGATTCAATCCAAAATATTCCATATTTCTCATGCTAATTAAATCTCCAAAATTATTCCAAAAATT
>JAOWAN010000049.1:13060491-13074007 GCA_028566635.1 Lobelia cardinalis
TTGTTATATATTTATAATATTAAAAGTTTTAATTATTAATCTATATAATATGTGACATTTTTTTAAATGTTTTTTTTAAAATTTTTATACCATGTGTCTACGAGAATAAATCTAGTAATTCAATATAATTGGTAAATAGACAAAGAAAAAGAAGAACTCAATTGTGAGCACTCACCAATTGGTCAAATATGCTTCCGATTTATCAGGGTAACACTTTTCTTAAATTGATAACTTTACATTCAATATTTCTCCAAAACATTAAATGTATTTTACCACATCAAATATGTTTCCGAATACACACATTAAATGTATTTTGTCACAATGTTTCTCTTGACAAGTGACAGCCCCCCCCCCCCCCCTTACCCTCCATCACAATTTTTTTTAAAATAAAAATATTGGATCTTGAGAATCTCAAAATTTTGAAAGTAAAATAGTACTTCCTTCGTCCCGTTTTAATTGTCTTGAAAACGATATTTTTACTCATTATACGCTGATATCACGAACAATTAAAACAAAATAAAAAAAATATTTGGCATTAAGAATATAATTTTGAAATAATATTATTATTGTAAAAATTGATTTTTCTTAGGACTTATTAAGAGAAATTAATTAAAATACATTTTAAAAATAGTTTTTATTACTGATTAAAAAATAAAAGTGTTTATAAGACTTTCTTTAAAATACTTCTAAACATTGAACTAGAGCTCTTATTTTTTAAATTATAAAACCGAATTTTATATTGTCATATTGACTCCCTACTGTTTGCAAAAACTCGAGAAAAGTTTTCTTAAGAGAAACAAATAAATATAAAAGAAAAACTAATCAGTAACTGTATTTAAGCTCCAATAGAGTAGTTGAAAATCAAAACCCTAAAAAGGGTTCTTTGTAAGAACAATTCGCCGCCGGATTGATCTCCTTCTCTAACACCCTTATTTACCCAAACCTCTCTCAACTCCTTAGCTCACTCTTATGTCCCCCCCTTTTTTCTGGGTTTCTTTCTTGCTGTTTTTTATGCAATTCAATGTAAAAAGCAGGTAATAATGCTGCCCAAAAAATCTTACAAGTTTAAATAAGTTTTCAGGGATTTTCCTCGTTCCTGTTCGATCATAAAGTAGTGAACTTGCTTTAGGTTTTGGACGATCAAAGGTTGGATTTTCTGGGTTTTAAAACCTTATTTTATTGGTTACTGATATGGGTTTTTGACTTGTTGGGTTTATTTCTGGTTAGGTTTTCTGGGTTCTGTGCTATTTTAGGAGAACTGATAGAAGAGTTGATTGGTTGGAGGTTGAAACCCTAAAAATTGAATCTTTATCGGGGTTTTAGATATGGGTTTTGTGCTATTTAGCTTAAACTGAAGTTTTGCTGCTTCTTTTTCCGCGGGTAAATTATTTCGGGTTGTTGGTGAATAATTTTGTTTGTGAATAAGATGTTGTCTGAATTGGGAAGGAGACCGATGATTGGCGGTAACGAGGCATCTTATGGAGATGAATTAGAGAAAGAGATAGGGTTGTTGCTCCGTGAACAAAGGCGCGAACCAGATGATCGCGAAAAGGAGCTTAATTTATACAGGAGTGGCTCAGCGCCACCTACTGTTGAGGGTTCTTTGAGTGCAGTTGGTGGGTTGTTCAATAATCATGGTAACACTGGTTTGACTTTTCCGGAGTTTGCTGGTGGTAATGGGTTTAGCTCTGAGGAAGAGCTTAGGTCTGATCCTGCTTACTTGTCTTACTACTATTCCAATGTAAATTTAAACCCTAGACTGCCTCCGCCTCTGTTGTCGAAGGAGGACTGGCGATTTGCACAGAGACTGCAAGGGGGAGGAGGAGGAGGACCGGGCTTAGGGGGGATTGGAGATAAGAGGAAAGGCAATAGGACTACAGATAGTGCTGCTGGTGTATCTCTGTTTTCTATGCCACCGGGGTTTAACTCAAAGAAACAAGAAAGTGAGAATGAAGGGGAGAAAGTGCAGGCTGAGTGGGGTGGTGATGGATTGATTGGTTTGCCTGGTTTAGGGTTAGGTAGTAAACAGAAGAGCCTTGCAGAAATATTTCAGGTAATCTGTTCTTTATTTTCTTTATTTCTTATTTATTTTTGTTGCCTTTGTGGATAATGTACTTTTTTATCTTGGAATGGAGGGATGTTGTGTATAGGTGTGTAGTTATTTATACTATCGGTGTTAGAACTTTTGTTCTCTCAGTTTTGTGTTGCCATTTATCCGTTTGTGGTTCATGTTTGGCAGTTATTGAATCCTTTATTAAGGCTAATTAAAGCAATTTAGTGAGATTTAGCCATTCAATAAGTATGATGGTTATGGCCATTCTCAGATCCTTGTTTTGTCGCGTACATGTTTTCTGTTGTCTAGCGGTTGGTGTCGTTTATCGTCATTGTTTCCCTCTTTCCTTTTGCAAATGTTTTGTCATTCTTGTACTAGTAATTTCTTTTTTTATCTTTTCGTTTTTTGTTTACTTCAGCATTGCTCAATAGGAATATGTATTGTTTAAGAAGTTGTGCAATATTATGTACAACAGTTAGGCTGCATGTGCAAAACATTACTGCTACACTCAAGAGGGAGATCTACCCTTTGTAAAATTTGCTGAAAAGTATTCAGGTTGTTCTCTAGTTGATTTTGCTGTGTCCTAGTTGATTGTAAAACATGCTTATGCGCTTTGGATATATATCTGAGATCTGACGGATCAACGAGTCTTTTGGCCTTTTGTATATTCTATAGTTCTCCTTTGCTACTTGTTTAAGTAGTCTTGTTTAGATTATCTTTTCTTTTGTGTCTGTCGCTACTCAGTAATGGGTAACTTGACATATACAGCAAAGATAGTCGTGCCTCCGCCCCCGGTTAAAATTCCTCCATTAGCAGTTCCGATTTCCGACGTTTTGGCCCCCAAATTTTTTTTCCGTTTGCCCTAAGCCTAATTTATAATGTACTGGATTTATGATATTTGCCCTAATTTTTGATTTTTGCGAATTTTATATCATTAAATTTGTGTTGTTTTGATGTGGAGTGGAAACATTTTTAAAGTTATATGAAACTTTTTTGTGATTTTTTTATGTTCATTTACTAAGAAATA
Organism: Lobelia cardinalis; assembly: GCA_028566635.1. Lineage (NCBI taxonomy): Eukaryota > Viridiplantae > Streptophyta > Magnoliopsida > Asterales > Campanulaceae > Lobelia > Lobelia cardinalis. The sequence continues at coordinate 13,063,572 of JAOWAN010000049.1, forward strand.
AGCGTGTTTTTAAGATATTGCTACTCCCGCCTAGTTGCCCGACCCAAAAAAAATATATATATATATATATCGGGGGCAGCCCGTGCAATTTCGCCCCCTCCTCGAAAGAATTCTGGCTCTGCCACTGGATATTCGTGTATGAAAACAGGTGGATCACAGTAATATGGTCAATGTCAAGAACAAGTTCAAGAGAGAACGTTGCTCAGATTTGGTGTTTAGAGGATGAGAAGTGGGTGGAAAAATAGGGTTTGGTAATGATGTCTCCCACTTGGCTGGTTGCTTTTGTTTGATGACGATGTGAACTAGTAGAGATGGTATTTTAAGCGGCTGTGTATGGCTCTTGCCATTGCTCTGCAGTTACTTTTTCCTCATCTTGATGCCTGCTAATAGCACTTGTTTGTCCTTACAGATTTCCAATTGACATATATATCACCAAGTAGCTGTGCTTAGAAGATGATAAAGTTGCTCATTCCTTTATTTAGATCATGCTTTTTCAATATAGCCCTTCTATTGAAAAGCTTGCCTTGGGTAGATTTTCGTGAAAATAAGTTTGATTCTTTAAATAGCTCTTCTATGGAAAAGATTGGGTCGATGCTAAGTTTGGAAATACATCTTCGTTATTTTTTTTAAAAATTTGTTTCAAGCTCAATCATTTTCTTGCATGGTCTGTGGACTTAGAATATAGTTTCTGTGCAGGATGATTTAAGCCGCAAAACTCCTATCTCTGGACATCCTTCTCGCCCGGCTAGTCGTAGTGCTTTTGATGGAACTGATGAAACCCTACCGTCAACTGAAGCTGAGCTGGCGCAACTGCAACTACACCGAGATTTGGCGGCTGTTGAGACACTACGATCTGGGACAAGTTCTCAGAGCTCATCTGCTGTTCAACATGGTGGGCCCCCATCATCATACTCTTATGCTGCTGCCTTGGGTGGTTCGTTGTCAAGAAGCACAACCCCTGATCCCCAACGCATTGCTAGAGCTCCTAGTCCTTGCCCTACACCTATTGGAGGAGAGAGAAAAGCCAGCTCCGAGAAGAGAAACCTTCATAGTCCAAACCCATTCAATGGTGTCTCTAACGAGTCTGCAGACTTGGCAGCTGCATTGTCCGGGATGAACTTATCGAATGGCATCGTTAAAGATGAAAATAAATTGTCTCATGTTGAATCGAATGTTGACGATCACAATAATTATCTATTCAACCTGCCTGGGAGCCAGAGTAATGCGAAACAGCATTCCTACTTGAAGAAATCGGAATCTGGCCAGCTACACATGCCTTCTCCTCGGTCATCAAAGCAGACCCATGCAGAACCTACTATTGCTTCGAATAACTTCTACTCGAAAGGATCTTCTGCAGGCGCTATTAATGGTGGAGGTGGTGTACTTCCTCCATATCAGCATCTTGATGCTGGGAATTCATCATTTTCAAACTATGGCTTAGGTGGTTATTCCATCAATTCACCAACTATAATGTCGGGTCAACTTGGCAACTATAACTTGCCACCATTGTTTGAAAATGCCGCTGCTGCCTCAGTTATGGCTATCCCGGGAATGGAGTCACGGATTGCATCAGAATTACAAAACCTAGGCAGGATGGGCAACGTGAACCAGATGGCAGGCAATGCCATGCAGGCACCTTATGTGGACCCCATGTATCTTCAGTATTTGAGGACCACTGAGTATGCTGCAGCACAGGCTGCAGCCATTAATGATTCCTCCATGGACAGAAACTATTTAGGTAATTCGTATATGGACTTACTACAGAAAGCATATCTTGGAAGTTTGTTGTCACCCCAGAAGTCACAGTACGGTGCTCCACTGGGTAGTAAATCTGGGAGTCCTCACCATCATGGTTACTATGGAAACCCCGCCTTTGGAGTTGGCTTGTCGTATCCTGGAAGTCCCTTGGCAGGTCCTGTTTCCCCTGTTGGACCAGGCAGTCCAATCAGGCATGGTGATCTCAATATGCGATTCCCTTCTGGGATTAGAAACTTAAGTGGTGGTATGGGTTCTTGGCATTTGGATGCGGTGGACAATAGTTTTGCGTCCTCCCTGCTGGAAGAGTTCAAAAGCAATAAAACTAAGTGTTTTGAACTGTCAGAAATTACAGGGCATGTTGTTGAGTTCAGGTATGTGCTGCTTATAAATCACTTTGCATGGGCACCTGAGTTTTTTTCTCTTCATTTTAACATTGTTTATGATTATTATCAGTGCGGATCAGTATGGGAGCCGTTTTATTCAACAGAAACTTGAAACAGCCACTACAGAGGAGAAAAACATGGTTTTCCAGGAAATCTTCCCTCAAGCTCTTACTTTGATGACTGATGTTTTTGGGAATTACGTCGTTCAGAAGGTATATGATATACTGTTGCTCTTTCCTCCTTTGTTGCTTGGAAGCTTCTAGTTACAGATTTTGTCTATCTCTGGGTTTGCGTGGCTTGTCTATGGGTGCTGACTGCTATTGGTTTTCAGTTCTTTGAACATGGTATGGCATCCCAGAGAAGAGAAATGGCTGAAAAGCTTTTTGGACATGTACTCACACTCAGCCTCCAAATGTATGGATGCAGAGTAATCCAGAAGGTAACCTACTATCAAATGACCTATGTGTTTACTTCATATCTCTGTCCTTTAATACCTGCAGTTGTGCTTGTGTTTATTCCAATTCTCACCAACCCTCTACCTATGTTCTTCTACACTGAGTTTTTACACTCGTGGACACATACTCAGACTTGAACTAGTGCTAAATTGGTTTGGTGGAAATTTTAGATAGTTTATACAGAGAACAAAATCAGTATTATAACCAGTTATTGTGCGTATGAGTGGTATTCTTTTTCTTCTTAATCTTTTTGCTTTTTTATGTGTGTGTATATATATATATATATATATATATATAATTTTTTTCCTAATATAATCTAGTCTTAGTAAAACCTAACACCATAAGTAGGTTATACCATGTGACATATTGCCCATTTTCTCCTCATGATGTGTAAGAGAATCTACCTCACCATGTCATCTTTTGATGAGAAAGTTAGTAACATGCAATAGTTTCAGTTGTAGAGAATGGTAAGTGGCAGAAGATTATCATGGGTTTTCGTTGAAATGTACTGTTTTTTGATTGAGTCTGAAATAGGATTTAGCCTCGCAAAAATAAAATAAATAATAATAGATGCACACCTAAAATTTGGAAGGAAAAAACACTGATTGAAAGATGATACTTCTATGTTCGCCACTTGTGTACTCTTTGTTGTCACATAGTGTTGCATCTTGTTCTTTTTCTTTTTCTTTCCTCCCAACAATTAATCTATAGCAACTGGTAAGAAACTTACAGTGATGGAAATGTACTTGGAATTTATTGGTTATATATGTGGGTTTACTTCTCATCTATCCCCACAGCTCAAGCTGATAGATGTAGGATGCCACATTTAGTGCCTTGTGTTTAAATATGGAAACTGCCAAAGTGGCACTCTCAAACGATCAACTCTAATATATGTGTTTTTCATTCTGTAGCCTTCCTCGTGTATGTGTATCCATAGGTCCCGAAGCCTTTATTAATAGACTTAAAAACACTTTCCTCCCTGTTAGAGCTATTGAATCCAATACACTCTTATATATTATGTGCATTCTGACCAACTTGAATTTGTCATCCTCTATGGACTGGTTCCTTGATCACTTTTTGTGCTAAAGTTTAGGTTATGAAGCAAGATGTAGCATCATATACCTTTCATCCCAATACCTAACTAAACTAGAAGATGAGCCTAGGAAATTATATGTTAAAGGGAAAGCATATTAATGATTTCCCCCTAGAAATGAAACCCTAATGCATGTTTGTTGAACAATATAATGTGATGAAATAATTAAGAATTAATGTTTTTTTAGGTAAATGTTTATTTGTTGAAGTGAAGCATAGAGAATACCATGGTTCAGAAGTAAGACATGCCACATAGACCTTTTCTGAATGCTCTTTGTTTGTGCTGTGTGTGTTTGATACCATAGTTTTAAGTTTAGATGCAACCACATGTAGGGCCAAGGGACTTGTACATTATTAATTTGGACTTCCAAAAAGATATAAAACTAACGTGAAGTGACTATTCTCTTAAACGTTGGGAGAAACAAGTAGATAAACGAGTATCTTTTAGTGATTGGCTAATCTTTGTTCGACTTGGTGGCTCGTTAGTCTTCTATTTATTAGCAATTCATGATGTTAACCTCGAGTTATGGTAGGGCTAATTTGGTTGTGACTATATACTTCTAGACTTGTTATTTGTCTCAACTTTTTGTAGCTGTTACTAACTCACACTTGATTTAGCCTTTTGTTATTTTTGTTATTAATTAATTTACGAGGGTCCTGTCCCTCGTTTTGTTGAAAAAAAAGAACACTTGATTTGACCATGTATTTTTGTACGAATATTTTGCTGTTCAATCATTCAGGCAATCGAAGTTGTGGATCTGGATCAGAAGATTAAAATGGTGCAAGAACTCGATGGTCATATCATGCGCTGTGTACGTGATCAGAATGGGAATCATGTAATCCAGAAGTGTATCGAATGTGTTCCGGAAGAACATATTCAATTCATCATCTCAACGTTTTATGATCAAGTTGTGACCCTATCCACTCATCCATATGGTTGTCGTGTGATCCAGGTCGATACATCATTTACCCAGTTCCTTTATTTTGTTTTACCTAAGTTCTGTTATGCAGTTAATAATTTGGAATCTTAGCTCTCGAACAAGGTATGAAAAAGTGTGTATTATTGATCTTGTACTTGCAATTTTAATGATTCAGAGGGTACTGGAGCACTGTGAGGACCCACATACGCAGAGTAAGGTGATGGAAGAGATTCTTGGATGTGTAAGCATGTTGGCCCAGGATCAATATGGCAATTATGTTGTTCAGGTTTGTAAAAGTTTTCTAAAATTCTCTATGGATGCTTATATAACATTGTCCTGATTATATGCTTAAATATGCTCTTAACATAGCATGTGCTGGAGCATGGAAAGCCAGATGAGCGAACAATTATAATCCAAGAACTAGCTGGGAAGATTGTTCAGATGAGTCAGCAGAAGTTTGCTTCAAATGTTGTTGAGAAGTGCTTAACTTTTGGGGATCCAAGTGAACGCGAGCTTCTAGTGAATGAGATGCTTGGCACAACTGATGAAAACGAGCCTCTTCAGGTCACTAGATCACTTTTATCTTGCTGTAGAATTAAATTCATGGTACTAGTGTCGAAATCTATGGCTAATCATTTTCTGGATCATATACATGTATCTGCCCTCTCTCTTAAGCTGCTGAAAGCTTTTTCTGTTTAATGTTTGTACCTGGAAACCCATTATCTTACTGATATCTTTTATCCGCAATTGCATTTGTCCTTGTTCAGGCAATGATGAAAGATCAGTTTGCGAATTATGTTGTGCAAAAAGTCCTGGAAACATGTAGCGATCAGGAACGAGAGCACATCCTGTCAAGAATTAAGGTTCATTTGAATGCCCTTAAGAAATACACTTACGGAAAGCATATCGTTGCTCGTGTAGAGAAACTTGTTGCTGCCGGGGGTGTGTACTTGTTTCTTACCTCTTCATTCACATTTTTTCTCCATTTGTTTTTGTTGATCTTTGTTAATCCCATTAATTCAATAATTGTTTGCAGAAAGGAGAATTGCTGCTCAGTCCCTACACCCAGCATAGGAGGCGTAGAGAAGGAAGTTGTACAGCTAACTGAGGCTAGTTTGAGCTACCCCTTGTCCTTTCTCTCTTTCTCTCTCCCGTATTTCGTGATGTGCCTCGACCCATCTTTGAGACTTGGTATGGGCTGATTGCAAATAAAAGTTGCTGTGCTTGTACTAGGAAACTGTACATTCTGTAGTTTTAAGGTTTATACATAGTTACTAGTAAAGCTGAGGCTCCGATGCTTGAGTAGTACTCTTGATGCCGTTGCAGAGGTGTCAAAGTGATGACACAAGAAGTTTAAAGAGGGTGTAAAAATGATGAAGGTGAGGTAGCAGTTTATATTGACGTGACTGTACAAATGTTGCCCATGTCGAGAGAGTGAATGTTAGGCAGTCGGATTTCCTTCTTGTATGATGATGGTATATGACAATCTTTTGCCTTTCCTGAGGATGTCTTTACATCTCTTGCGGTTCATATTGTTGTATGGTGCTTAACGACATAGTTCTTGCATTCAGTAACTTATTATATCTACTTGCTAGATCTCAGGGAAGCCAACCGAAAATGGTTGCAACTAAGACTAAGCCGAGTTGGATTGTATTTCTTAGAGAATTGCAGGTTATAGACATAGGTATAAGTTTCTCTGATGAATGAATACGTATTTGGAGTTTACCCTGATCTTTCTTTTAGGTGGCATGATGCATTGCTTTGCTGATCTTTTGCAGTGGTCAGAATTAGGTTTGCAAATAAGTTTTTGCCTTTTTAGGTTCAACTTTGTGAATGAAAGGGCCTGAGCTTGCAAGTTGACCTCTTATAAGTTTCAACATTTATGATGTTATTTATGATTAGCATCGTAGGATTTTAAAGAAGTTTGAACATCTTACGATCATACTAAACAGACAAATTGTAGTATATGGCATTCAACATTTAAATCAAGAGACTTCATACTCGTAGTTGGCAAAATTTAAACAACAAAAAGAAATGCTATCTCAATAAGTCAGTGAGTAATTTTTTGTTTCCGAGAATTTATTGAAACAAGTGACAGCAGGATGTAATTTGCCAGAGCTGGAAATTTGGAACTTTTGCTCAAGCCCGTAATTAAGTTTTTCATACTCATAGGACACGTTTGGTAGGGGGTATGGAATTAGTGAGGTTACTAATAATAATTAGTACTAATTAATAATAATTTGATGTTTGGTAGCACAATTATTAACACAATTTATTATTAAAATTAGATTCCTGTGTTTTGTTTATACTGGGTATAAATAATACCACCCCCACCAAGGTAATATTAACAAGGTTGAATGAGAGTATAAGTGGCTTATCTGAATTTACTAGTATTAATAATAATTTAGCTAAATGACTATTAAACATCTATAAAAAAATCACTAATAATACTATATTTCATTAGTGAACCTATCAAACGTGTCCATAGATTCTTCTGAATGAGGTCAAAGTTGGAAGTTAGAGCTTGGCAACCAAAGGGAGGTTGAAGGTCAATTTTCTGCAAGCCCAAGTGGGAGAAATAAGTCTTTGCGGCTGGAAAAGAGGGGTTTCCATTAGGGGCTGAATGCATGACTGGCTGGGTTCTCACTTTAGTATTGTCGCAATAGCAATGCATCTGCTATGACCACTGGCGACTTGGCATAACTACTATCTTCCCATGTTGAAGATCGTATTGTATGTCCCAGATTGGTGAAAATCTCACTTGTCACCTAGAATGTGATACATGATTAGTCAATAGATTCTACTGGCATGTTAGCCCAAGGTTTGTTCGAACTTGCAAGTCTCAAGTCGGAGTTGAATGTTATGTTTGCTGCATGGAAGAGAGAATTTTGCTGTTCAGGGATGGAATGCAGATCTTGGCTTAATGATTCTTTTAATGCAAAGTGATAAAGGAGAAAGTTGTTCTGTTTGGTAATTTGTAATCATGATTTGAGTAATCAAGGGGATGTTCGTTTTGATTTTGTGATTTGTAGTAATGATTTTGTTATTCTTCGAGAACTCAATGAACTAAACTAACGGAAAGCTTTATAGATTCCAAAGAATGATGTCGCATCAATTATAAATCAGGTTAACACTTCACTTGGTAAAATATGATCCTCTTGCTCATAATTACAGTTGAGTGCCGAGATATGATTCTTGGTAGCTCTTTTCCATTGTTTCTCTCTTTGTCAGTTATGAATCTGTAATTTAACAATGCTCCTTGCAGCTTGTGTTAGTTCTTTGTATTCTAATAAATCTAGGTTCTAACAAAGTCGAGAGCTGCAAATTATGCAGCAGTATTGAGCATCATTGAATGTGCTGTTCTTAACCTTCAGACTGATAGTGTTATGCATCTAACATGGGTAAACTATGCATTGTTGCTGCCACATGACAAACTGAGGCATAGATACAATTCCGACATATAATGAGGCAGAAAAATATAATCAAGTCTGTGGCTAAATCTCACAGTGCTGATGGTGTCGAATATGGGTTTGGCAGGCAGCAGAAGCTGCAGATTTTCATGTGGTGCCATTCTGGCAAGGGCGCGATGATGAGTATGTAAAAAATAACACAAGCCACACTTAAAACTATACTTTTCCCCTCAGAAACCAGAAAGGGCATGCGTCGTTCAAGCTAGAAAATAAGTATGGAGTATCACCGAGTGAACTGAGTTACTATTGCCATGATGGATATGTTCCTTAACGATAGGTAAAGAATATTTCATTTGGTAATCTTCTCGAGCAAAATTTAGAAGATGGAGAAATCACATGGCATTGATCAAGAACTCGACACATAAAGTGATGTGATTCCCCATTCCACTCGGTTTTCATTAGCACAATTGAGGTAATCTAAGCTTTCAAATAAACATGGTGAACAATCCAATATTGTCACTAATTGTGATAACGGGGTGCATTCAAAAGCTTACAAAAATTACTTCATTCTAAATATCGTAATCAGCCTCATCAACCTTCTGTCCAAACCCTTTTGGTGCATCTCTAGCTTTCACTTTCCTTTTCTTTCCACCCTTCTTTGCCTTCACTGCTTCTTCCTTCTCAAACTTTTCTCTCTCCCTTTTCTGCAGGAAATCTGCAACAGCTATATATATAACCTGAGACAGCAAAATCACAATTCCAGAAATTAGCAATACCCCAAACCCCAATATCACAAAATTAGCCACCAGTGAAACAAACAACACCACCACCATGTAAGATCTCAGTCTCGATCCCTTCCCACGTCCAACCAAAAAGAGAAAAAAAAAACAACAAAGCACTAATCTCAAACATTTGGGGTCGGCTACATGAATATTTTTTCGTCATTCTACGTGATACAATATCAAATCACCATACATATCACATAACAAATAAAGAGCAAAAGGAAACAAAAGATTCAGAAAACACCCTCGAAGACAATGAATGTGGCACAAAAGTTTCGAGATGAGTTGATAGAGAGTACTTAGTTGCATGTTAATAAATATGTATGTAGTATAGACTCTAAACTATGTTCAGACCCTAAGGCCAGCGCCCCAGCGCTTTCCCTGACACTGCAGCGCTCTGCAGGACCAATCAACACACATCCGGTGGCCGCTCCAGCGCTCTCCTGCACGTCACAGTGTTCCGGCGCTGCAGCGGTGCGTCGTTTTCTGATTAGGGTTTTTATGTATCTCCTATATATATTGTAGTGTTCCAAAACAAATTCTCAATATGTAGCACCTCCTAGTACCACTTTGTGCATGCCAATCAAATTTTGTTCAAAAGATTTGTACAACAAATTAGATAATAGAAATTCACTGAAAAATAAAGATAGTCAATACCAAGGCAAATCATGTGAATCCACTTCATTTAAAACCAATTTTAGAGTTGATTTTTTTTGGGATACATTGGATGAGATGTTTAGAATTGTTCACACATTTAGGAGAGTTCTTAAAGTGAGTATTATTTTCAAGTATGTCTACATAAAAAATCAACAATAAAATCAAAGGAATGCATTAAAGTGTTGTACATTATTCTCTTGATTTTGGCTGTTGATATTTTCTGTTTTCCTATTTCCTATTTTTTTCAAGTGTCATTGAACAGTTACTAGCATTAAAAGTGAAATGCATTGACAAGGAAATCCTAGAAATGAGAAATTTTGACTTGATTAAAAGATTGAAGAGAGTCAAAAGTTACCTTACCCCAATAGTGAGAACGGATAAGCCAACAAATGCAATGAAGAGGAGTACTGAGATAATGACGGAAACCCCATCATCACTCGTCGTCGCCAATTGTTCAGCAGCCGCCTCAACTGGTTCTGCTGCTTCAGATATCAGCAAACTGTAATTTGCCTGAGGAGCCGCGGAAATCCTCGAAATCCTGTTGGGTTTTGGAGTAATTGAGGAATGCTTATTGTGCTGCTGGTGGGTGGTTCTTGAAATTGGGGAGGGGAGAGCGAGGGGAGAGAGAAGTGAATGGGTTTGGAAGAGGTGGGCATTTAGCTGGGTTTTTGGGTGGAGAAGTATGGAGGAGGTTGATGGGGATGGAAGAGATAAAATGGATGGAGCTACCACCATTGTATCATCTATATTTAGCTTAGCTCTCTCTCTCTCTCTCTCTCTCTACTCTCTTTCACTTTGTGCCACTCGAGCAAGAGCTGTCCTGTCTCACCGTATGATGGGTGATCCGGGAATGACGGGTAAAGATATAAACCAACCCGGATTTCCTATTCGACCCAAAAAAAAAAAAAAAAAAAGTTTAAGACTGCAACCCCGGCAGTACCCCACCAACCCTGCCCTAAACCAACGTGGAGTAGGTAAA
>JAOWAN010000049.1:13089425-13107638 GCA_028566635.1 Lobelia cardinalis
TTTTACCCCCCTCTAACATAAAAACTCTTTATTGGAAAGGAGAACTTATGTTGGAGTAATGGAGCATGGAAGTTGAAGAGTCTTGAGGCAGAATGGTAATTTAGGAATATTGTAGAAAAATTACTTTAAACATCAACTATTTTGAAACAAAATTTTATTCCAAAGAGGTCAACTATTTTGAACAGGAGGGAGTACTATAAAATCACATCTAAGGGTACTTTGGACAAAATGCATGCGATATTATCAGTGGTCTCAAATTATTGAAGCAAAGTAAGGTTTGTCCAAATCCGCAAGAAAAAGAATGTGACTGGTTTACAAGAAAAAATCCACAGCCCTATGATTTCACTACATGAATATGCATGGATTTCCCTTATCTGCAGCACCACAACCGAACCAACCCTTAAATCCCTGTTCTTCAACTCCTAACGCTCCAACATTGCTCCTTTACCCGCCAAGTAAACCAAGATCTTCAATACCCAATTGTAAAACTAGCTGTGGAGCTGCCAATTTCAACTCCCATGTCTACCCATCATCCTTGATTTTGTCACCCAGTTGGGGAAATCTCAAGAGCAAGAAGCTGATAAGAAGAAGAGGGGGGAAAACCCTAGTGAAGGCTGGTCATAGAGAGTCCCCTTATGAAGTGTTGGGTGTTTCTCAATCTGCTACTCCTGATGAAATCAAGAGGGCTTATAGGAAGCTTGCTTTGAAATTTCATCCAGATGTCAATAAAGAGGTATTTGGATGTTATATTTGAAAAAACTTTAAGAGTTGGAACGACTCTTGTTTGGCAATTTTTTCTTTGTTGGTTTTTGTACTTCGTCCCCAAAACACAGTCCTATTTCTGGAAATAATTGAAAGTCTAGTGTAATTTTGCTAATGGTACAAGCAAGTTATGATATCTCCCTAATACCCGCCAAAGGTACAATGAGACTATTATTTTGGCACGGAGGGGATATAGTGCAAACATTTGGTGTATTTTAGATGAAAGTAATGATTGATTTTCTTTTGTGTGATCGACATCTGTGTTTAATTGGTCCACTATTAGGTTATCTATTCAATTGTTGTTTTGGCTTAAATGTTAATTTAGTGCTATCAAAATTGTCGGGAAGAATATTGTTGAAAGTTGGAGAATTGAATTATGTTGGAAGGGCAATGTTTGGTGTTTCAGTTTGTAGCTATGCAAATGCAGCTTGGGTTTCTTTTAACGCAACATGTGTATCTTCGGTTCCAGCTCCATTGAAAGAAAGAGCCAACTTCAAAATTTCACTGCATTCGGTGGATATATGATGCAGATGTTTTAGATCCCGAGCAAAGAGAGATGAGAAAATCTATCTAGTAATGACTGTCTGAATGTGTCCTGGGGAGTTTTTATGCTCATGGTTTGAGATCCTAGCAAAAGAGATGAGAATCTCTCTATATATGGTGGCACAAACGTTCCATAATCATATTTGGGGGCTCGAAAAGTAAGATAACCACAATCTTAACTGACTATCCATATATGGAAGGAATAATTGCCAAACAGTTCTTTAATGTCAGCTATATGTTTGTCCGACATGTTGCCCTGCCCCTCGTCTTTGTCCACCAACCACTTGTTTGAACGTTCCTGCGTTTAGTTGATATGATTGTTGATCTGGTTGCAATGAATTGTTTTTCCTAATCGAATCAAGCGATAATCTTATATGAAGTTAAGATCTGCCAACTAAAATACTTTGAGAATAGGGAAAAGGTGAAGGAGAATCTGTTCTCTTTTCGTTGTTTTAAATTTATGTCGATTGGAGCTATAGCGTATGTAAAATCCTAAATTTCTTGATCTACAGGTGAACGCTCAGGAAAAGTTTATGAGGATAAAGCATGCATACAATATGCTTGTGAACTCAGATTCAAGAAGAAAATATGATTCTGCTAGTCGTGCATCTGATTTTTCTTATAACACAGCTGGAGGATCCGGACGCATGGAAGAGGAAGAGTTCTACGGATTTGGTAAATCGAAATTATTCTGTAGGAGGGTCTTTTACTGATTTGATGTGATGCCGTTGATTCTTGCGTCCATTTATGTTTTTATTCTAAACCTGGTTACTTTTTCTCCTTCCTTTTTGGGGTGGGGAGGTGGCACGGGATACCAGGAAGAATAATACTATCATTGCCCTTGCCTCATGCGGAGCTTAAAAAGAAAATGCCTTGCCTCATAATTAAGGCTTAACGTGGCTCATGCTTATTCATCATCCCTATGGGAAGCCTTGTGACTAATTAATGGGGAACAAAGGTTTGAACCTTCTTAATGAGGAAAATTAGCATCACTAAAGATAATTTCGTTTGGAACGGTGGTCGTTAACAAGACATTATTCGGAAAGTTGTTTATGCACCTCTTTTTGTACTCTGGAAAATCTACTGTATTAGTGATGGCGAAAGTGAAACTACCTACAAACTTCAGTTACATAATTGTTATATAAGCCAGTCTTAGAATACAATTAATGAGATGATATGCAGTCCTAGCTGAGGTGTTTTGAATACCTGTTTCCTTATGTAGTTACTACGGACACTGCATCAGTAAGACGGTTCTGACCAAATTATACCCTTACTGTGAACTCCAAAAAGGAAATCTTTTGAAGACCAAACTACATCTCATTGTTTAATTAAGCGGTGAATTGGTTTATCATTCATTCTACTCGTTTATGAATTGCTTAAATCATTGGTTAGGCTGCCTATATTAGATCCTTCTTTGGTGCATTGGAACCTCGGGGACTGACCCTCCATTTTCCATATTTTGATGGCAGTTATGGCAGTATATGTTCAACTTTCTTGTTATTCCTACTTAGTTCACCTTAGGAATATATTGACCTCATTTTATAGTGTATTCTAGCCTCTCTTACAAGCAAGGTTTTCTTTTGTTTGTTCTTATGTTAACCCCCTTTATACTGCAGGTAATTTTGTGAGGGATGTCCAAATAACAATAGGTAGATGTATCTTTTTCATGGAATCACAAAGGCAATATGTCATATCCTCCAATGTTGATGCGCATTTCTATTTATCTTGATTGTGTACCTTTCTTAATTGTATGCTGCTTAAAATCTGGTATTGGTGTTACAGGGGACTTCTTTAGGGATCTTCAAGATGAGTTCAAGAATTGGGAGGCAACTGCTGCTTCACAGGCAACCCCAAAGAGCTTGTGGGAGGAATTGGCAGTAAGATTTTGCCAAGCTTGATTAAGAAACCACATTCACTGACTTACATGTTTATGCCAATGATAAGAAGTAATACATATATGCTCATGACAGGATATTGGTGAAGAATTTGTCGAGTTTCTTGAAAAAGAGCTCAACATCACGGATCTTGAGACTGAAGCAGAGAACAATTCTGAAGTGCCCAAGGATGGGAGCGCAACTTCTGGGACAAACAGAACAGGACCTGAGAGTAAAACTGAAGCTGATAAGGGAGGCAGTATTGAAGATAATATTAATGAGATCGAAGCTGCACTTGCTAAATTGAAAAGGGAGTTGGGGCTTTGAGGAAAATGCAGAAACAGAAATGACTGCCAGCAGATGATAGTGTATTTTCCCACATCAAGCGGGTGAAAAGATGGCCAAATCATGAGAGTATCTCAACACTATCAGAAGTCCAGAAATGTGGTAATATTTTGTGCCCGCCCATACTCGAACATGTCTTGCATCGAGGGCAATCAACAAGGAGTGAGGTGATTGTGGAGCATTATTAAACTTCAAATTTTCTTCTTCTTCTTCTTCTTCTTCATCCCCCTCCCCTCCATTTCTCTGAAATTGGATGAGAAAATAGTTTGCAGGAAAATTCTCTTGATGTATACAATGTTTTACAGTTTAGAAACTAGATGTATTACACCTCAGAGATCAGGAAAAGAAACATCACCTTCAACTCAAGTTTAGATAGAAAATAGCTGAAAATGGACTTTCCAATCTTTGATATAGCAAGCATGAGTTGATGTATATTTAGTTACAATCTGTTTATTTTTTGAAAAATCGTGGAAAAGAGAGTCCGGAAATTATGTCGAGCATCACTGCGCTTCTAGTAAGGAGTGCCACTTAGTGAACGTGAAAATCATGACTTATGAATACAGCATGAATATGATTCATCATGTATATAATTTATGATCATATTTTTATTTTTCATTAATCGTGTTCATAATTTATGATCATATATTCATTTTTTAAGAGAGGTGACACGCCTTATTAGGAGCGTCTAAACACTCGGTATATCAATGGTAATTGTTGTTTATATCTTAAAGACATACTACTTTCGTCCCTCCTAAATAAATGTCAAGTTTCTTTTAAAAAGTCAATATAATATATTATTAAAATAGATTTGAACAAATTATGACACTCATTATGGCACGCAAAAGTAATAATTACAATATTATAGAATGAGAGAATAATCAAAAGTAATAATTATAACTAACAATCATAGTTAATTAAGTGGGTACTCGGTTCAGTTGAGTCAACTAGTTACGTTGAGGATGTCAATACTCAATCCCACCATTTACAAAATATGGAGTGCTGCACTGCTGCTGTAGGTTGTAGCTGAGAATTCAATGCCAATTTTTATGAACTTTGCACTATGCCAAAAGAAAGGATCTTCTTACGAGTCGAGATTTCCTATTTTAAAATTTTGAGTTTAAAATTTTATGATCATTTTTTAAACAACATATTCTGCCATAACTGCCATCAATACGTCCTAGAGATTTTAGAAAAATGAGTCAAAAGGTGGAACACCATTTGAGATAGATGAACCAAACTCTCTCTTTCAGAATCATAAGCAACTTAAAGAGTTTTAACAAATGTTCTTCAGTGAACACAAAAGTGTGGCAATCAATGTACTGTAGGCAGAGCAACAATTCAGTCCAATACCAAATACAAAGTATTTCAAGCAAAATACAGAGCGGAAACAAATACTCGTTGCACTTTAGCATTTTGAACACACATTTATTCGGATTTGTTAGATAATACAAACAAGGGTGCTTCTCGCAATGGCTGACAATTGCCAAAAATAAGAGCATGATTCTTCCTACGCATCATGCTTCTTCTACACTCTCAACTAGAACAACATACTATTAGCTTTTGCCGCGCGGGGGTGGGGGGGGGGGGTGGGGGTTGAGGGGGTGTAGCTCTACTTGCTCCTAGAATGTCTTCCCGGTCTAAACTGGTGAATGTGCCAAAGGAAATATATAGAAAACTTTGATTTATCTCAGAATCTCTCTCCAAATCTGAAAAATAATGCACCAGTCCCCGAATTGTGATCGACAGCATATTCTGCTCGTACTAGACCTAGCTTCACCCCAACACCATAGGAGGAACCCTGACCCATTCGCCTGTAGACTTCAGTTGGGTTTCCCTTGACATCCTTTGAACTACCAAGGTCATTCCCATGTTCTACAAATGCATACACGTGCGTGTTCCTCACAGGTACCCGAAGTTCAGCAGCAAGCTGTAAGCATAATACCAATTTAACACATGAAATTCATCAAGTACAATGTTGCTTCTTTCAATGACTAAAGGATAATTTCATTTCAAGCTTTTACTATGAAATAACTTTGCATTTGTACCTCAATGATATTTCTGGCAGCACCTATCTCCCCCATGTTGTAACCCCTCACAGAGTATGGCCCACCAAGAGTAAAGGCATCATAACTGGGAAGATCTCCAACACAGCCGCCATAATGACCATGAAGAACTAGGACAGTTGGCGGTGGCTTACCAGCACCCTCCACAACCGGCTTCACCTGGATGAAGCGGGTCACTGTCAGCTGGTGACGGTTGAAGAATGGAAACTTGCTACCGATGAACAGGCCTTGGTCGAGCTGCAACCAGATATAGAACACATATTAAAAGATACTTTAAGGAAAACTTCAACTTCTTAGAAAGATGTCTAATATGTTTCTAACTCTATACATTACCAAGAAACCAGTACTACTAGTACTGTGAGACCCTCTAAGCAACATTTTTCATCCGCAGCGAGTGCTTCAATTAATGTATCATTTACGAGGCATTTGAATATTAGTATATTTTGAAATTTTTTATGTTTGGTATGAGCTATAGAAAAGTTGCAAAGAGGCACATCCCATGAACATTAACTAGCTGTATACAAGGACCACGGGCCACTGCCTGACAGAAGTAAGGACCTAATGCCCATACAGCTCAAACAAAAGTAAGCCTATAATCCTACACAAAGTAGCACCAGCAATTATCTACAATTTAAGTTTACATCAAAAGATAAAGTTGCTGCATTGTAGGCCCAAGAGGAAGTACACATTGTAAAATTACAAGCATTTTTAATGAATTTTGCTAGCTTGTTCAAGCAGGAATATGAAGCATTAAAAGCCTGACTTGCTTGTGACTAATACATAGAAAAGATATACCATCTACACGACTCACCTGGAAGACAGTTCTCTCACCCACTATAGCTCCATTTACAAACGTAGTGTTATCTCTTGTAATATTTGCCTGTGCAAATGCCATTCTATCAATGCCTGTACCACTTAGTGTTGTTGGAGGCCCATCTGCACTAATACCCCCACTTGGCAACACTCTCTGGCCATTAGCAGAAATGTGACTGCTTTCATCACGTGTTGTTATTTCTTCCATGACGAGTCCATAAGTAAACTTGCTTTGACGCGTAAAACTCTGCAAGAGAAAGAATCAATCAGTAGCCATTTCCTGCAGTATCCCCAAAACCTAGTCGGCATCCAGTAGCCATCAGAGCATTACAACTAGGGTCAATACACCACTCTCCCATAGGAAGTATAAAGTAACGATTCTACCTCAGTAATATTGGCTTTCACACCAGCTCGATCAACCCAAATAGGGGGGACTTCATCCACGCCTGGTCCACCTGTGAAGACTGGACTCAGTTTTCTGCTGTTGAAAACGTTTGTACGGAAAGTCCTATCTCTCCAACTTTTTAGAACACCATCTACATATGGATGCACATACTCGAGCTTAAATGCAAGATCATCCTGCAGAAAGAAATAGCATAACATAGTTATTCTACAAATTTTATTCTGAAAATCAGCTATTTTTTTAAATAGACATGCTTAATTACAATGGAAGGGAAATTACCTGAGGATTGAAAAAATTACTGGTAGTAACTGAACCAAGAACAGACCTATTTAACCCTTGGAGATTTCGGTGCTCAAAAGAAACAGTTCCTCCAGGTTGGATTGAAGCCTGAAAAGCATTATATATGTCTATATAGGGAATGTACCAAGCAAATGAACACATTCAATGGCGAAACAGATATAGAAGGCACAAATGGGAGTTCATACTAGCGTAGGGCGACCTCCGCGTCCAGGAACTATACTCCATTCTGAACTGACTTCAGCAGATTTCTGCTCAAGTTCTTTGAGTTTAATCTCAACAATAATTCCCCCCTCATTCTTCTCATCGGGACGTGGGTTAACCTCAATATTTGAAAACAAAGCCAAGGAATTTATATTCCTTAAAGCTTTTTTCCCTTCTTCAATGTTGAAAACCACCCCTTCTCGAAGCTGAAATTTGGTGTCATTTGGAAATAATGTGCATTAGCACTCATTTAATCCAGAAACACCAATTTAGTTAAGTATGAAAAGAACAGTTATTAAGGATCAAGAAAAAACTTGCGCTAAATGCATTTCATATGATGGAAAATATATGTTGTGCAGAAAAAAAAAACAAGCATTAGTCGTGACCATGTTGGTAGAAGTCACATTGAAATATGTTTCTTGTAATATCAGCTTCTAGCTGAATCAAAAAATGCAGTTGAAGGAATCTTTAGTTGTTTTCCTTTCAAAGTCTGACATACTGAGGGAAAGTTCAGATCTAATTAGGTAAAAACAGCATTATAAATGGTGATACCAGTCATTGATAAACTTACTACCAAAGAATTCTTTTGAATCATCATGGCACTGTCTAAAATGGAGATGATAATGCTCTTCGACTCGTTTTTTTTCTTGTCATATGCCTTAAATAAAGTTTATTAACAATTTGTTTTCAATCAACAACTGCCTTCACTTAAGTTGAATCTCTACTCATGCTTCTTATTAATCATCTATTATAATATCAACAATCATAACCTAAAGGACAAATATCTCCCTCCCCTTATTAGACATGTAAAACTTTTTCTTTTGCTCCTTGACACATCCACATTAAAATATGATAAACAGAGGATCTTTCTCTTTTTCTGCCAAAATACATATATAACCTTCCAACTGTATACACCAAAAAACCATACAACCAAAGGGCTACATTTTGTAATGAGAAAGTCAACATTTGCCGAGCCAATGTTTCAAAAATAGTTCATACGCAAAGCATTGCATTGCATCTAAGAAAAAAGCAATGTGAGCTATATAAGAATAAATAAAAACATCTTATTACCTTCCAGGGTATTTCTCTCTTCACCACTCTGAGATCAGTATGGCCTTCACATACATTCCCCAGCTTATCCTGGAACTGAATCTCAACCTTAGTAATATCTCCTTCCACCACCTCACAAACAACCTCCCTAGTATTCAAATTCCCGAAATTCACAACCTGAGCACAAGCATACCCTTCATCATGATACCACTTCTGCACCTCATCACGAATTTGCTGCAGCGTCCGGGCACTCACCTTCGCGCTTTTGCTCAAACTCTGGGAAATTTCAGATTGCAAAGCCTCCGGCAACATACAAGACCTCGCCCTTCCAATCCTACGCTTATATTCCTTCTCTTGACGCTTCATATATGCAATTTTCTCCCTATCTGTCGCATCATCATCTATTTCAATGATACGTTGTTTCGGTTCCTTCATTAACCCCACATTAATGCACCTAAAACTATCGGCCCTTTGCCACATGCTCTCCGTAAATGAAATCAGCAGTCCAAGTGTTCCGTCTGGTTTCGTCTTGGCATCCAGTTCGACTTTCTCGAACATTCCGCAAGTAGCCAAAGTTTCAAGCTCAGCTTGAAACTGAGCTCTAGTGTAGATGCCGCCTGGCCTAAGCGAAACCATTTCGAAGAAAGTGTCGCCGTAGCTTTTAGAGCTAGTTTTCAAATCCAGAAATTCGATTGAAGAGAGTTTGTACTTTTTGAATCCGCTTAGCTTGGCTAGCTGGACAGTAATGTTGACACCTAAGCCATGAGGGTTCCATTCTGGCGATTGCGACTCGTCCGCATTTGCTGCAGGAGATAGGAGTCTCGACCAGAATCCACTGTCATCCGGACCTCCTCCTCTTCCGCCGCCTCCACCGCCGACTGGACCTCCGCCACCGCCACCACGGCCGCTGCCATTGAAGAGGATTGAGGGAGTGTTGCAGGCTAGGTGGAGGAGGAGGCCGGACGCGGCGGAAATGGCTAGGTTTTTGGTGAGAGAAATTAGGGTTTTGGAGGGGGAGGGTTTAGGGTTTTGGCTGTGTTGGCATCGGATGGTGAGGGGATTGAGGGTGGGGGTGGTTATGGAGTATAGCGAGGATTGTAATTTGCCACTAGGGCTGCGGCTGGGGATGGATTGGGTTTGACGGACGCCGGGAAGTTTCGCCTTTGCGGCGATCGGCGTCGTCATTTTGGAGATAAGAGAGAGAGAGAGAGAGAGAGAGAGCTCCTTTTTGGGAGTAAGAGGGCGAGATGTACAAAGAGTGAGACGGTAGATTACCGAAGTGTCCCTCGACACGTCCCGTGATCTACCATGTAAGTATTGATACCTAAATTAATGTTTGATCATTTTGGTATTTTGGGCCCTCAGGTTCCAAAGTTGGTGATTTGGACCCTGATGTTGCAAAGTTGCAGCAAATCAGGCCTTTTTGTACGGAAAACGTCCAAAAATGACGGAACCTGGGGGCCCAAAATGCCAAAGTGGTCAAATATTGAGGGTCCAAAATGCCAAAATGGTCAAACATTGGGGTCTGGTTTGCTGTAAAAAGGCCTGATTTGCTGTAACTTTGCAACATCAGGGCCCAAATCACCAACTTTGGAACCTGGGGGCCCAAAATACCAAAGTTGTCAAACATTGAGACCTAAAATGCCGTTTTCTCAAATTCTTACTTTAGAATTAAGGGTGAATATGATGAGCATTGCTAGTTTGCTTTCGATCGATTAATCTAGTTATAGTGTTATGTCATATGAATTTTTTGCTATTTTTATTTATAACAAACATACTGATGAAGTTAAATATCGATTGGTATTGTTAATATTTTTTATTGGTCAACGAAAAACACAGTAAAAGTGCTTTAAGGAGGTGAAGCCGAGCTTTGAAATGAATTGATTGAGGGACGTGTAGGTGCGTATGAGAAGAAACGAGCCAACATCTTCGCTGTGAGATGATATTCTTATAGATATTTTCATAGAGTTCATACTCATACGATCATCGGTAGGCATGAAAGCCATCAGAAGGTCACTCAATAAGATCTTGATATTCTATTCAAAATTTTCATTGCATCCTATTGATGTGACTGCTATATTGGTTAACAGATTTAAACATGTTCAGGTTAGAGGTATCGATAGCATTGTTATTGAAGGTTTATCACGACAATTGTTATGCATCTAACCACTTTCAAGGCTGACACCACCTATCTCTATGATGCCGAAGGAGATGACAGAATGCAAAAGATTGATAGCGATGGTATGATCAATATGGGCCTAATAATGAGAGGTAGAACTCGTCATTGGTATTACATTGGAAGAACTGAAGACCCATTCAATGGAGGAATTCTCATGGAGGAATCGGAGGAAGAAGAAGAACATCTCCAACTCGGCCATGTGCAAGGTGGTCCCAATGTCCATTACGGCAGCCACAACACACATCCAGAGACGCCTCCCCCCCCCCTTCTCCGGCAGCAACATGGTCAATACCAACCTCACGATTTGGGGCAAGTCCCCAGTATTGATCAGTTTTAGACTGAGTTTGGTGCATTTCGTTAAGAAAATAAACCAACAACTCGATTATTTTGGCGAGGAAATCTCTGCGACCTGTCGATCCATTGAACTGCAATCAAAGTTATTGACTCAATTTTTTGTGTTTATTGCAGTTTCATCTGCATCCTACTCGCCGATAGATTTTAGGCGGTATCTTACTCTTTCATTGACTTTGTCTTTATCTATATTTCATTGTTTTATATGCCATCGAGAGCAATATCAAGATTTAAGTCTGGAAAGGTATGAATATATGTATTCATTGTTTTATTTTATGTTTATTTGTTTCATTTTGTAATTTTGGGCACTGATTTGAAAATTTTCCGTTTTGTTTCGTTTCATTTTAGTTAAACTAACAATTTTAGCTCGAATGTACTCATATTTTTTTTTTGTGATTTATACATTGACTATGTGAAAGCATACTTAATTACTTGATAAGTTCTTATGTTTTGCTGATAGGAAAGTAGAATAGTGAATTTTGAACCTTGTTCACTATAGTTCAAATATGCGATTGAAATTGATATTCTGTTTGCATCAGTTATTAAGAATTTGTTTCACTTGAACGCACACGAGCACGCTAGAACATCAAAGGAGCAGGTAGATGCAGATTGGTGAAATACGGATAGAAGGTCTGTTTGATTGCAAAAGATAAAATAATAAAATCGTGGTTGAAAGATATGAAGTACAAAAGGTACACCCTCCGTGGCTTGAAAGAAAATTAACTATATAGAAAAGGGTGAAGTCTAATTGTTTTTATCTCAATCTCCTTTTTGTACAAAAAAAAGTGAAACAGTCATCCTTTTATGTCAAATGATTGCTTATTTTGCACCACGGTGATTGTTTGTGCTATGCACAAATCACTTGGTGAGAAGAAAAAGAAAAAAGAGGGTGCTAGTAAGAAAATGAGTCAGATAGACTGGAAGTTCAAAGATAATAGTGGCACTGATTTGACACTTTGGTGATAGTATCTGACAATTTTATTATACAAGTGAGGTGAGACACTCTCTTATTTTTTAAAAAGACATTATTGATAAAGTAAATTATTTATTTGTAGTATAATTTACAATGTTTAGATGAGTTAAGCTACTTTCGTGTTGCAATTCAGTGGTGAACTATGATGGTATGATTAATATATAATTGCATGTTAGGGTATAAGGAATTTTGTGGGTGCATTCACTGCAAACCCTCACGAGATACCACTCGTTCACTAGAAATGACCTATGGGTTTAAAGGCTTGTTGAACGTGCTAAGTGTAACTGTGATTCCTATAAAATTGAGTTAAATTTATTAAGTTGAGAGTTAATTTTTTTTTGTTTAATCAAGACGGTCAAATGCTAAGTCTGTGAGTGTTGATAGCACTTAAATATGTCTATATTATTGTGCTATTTCTATGACTATTTTGGCTTAAATATTACATATGATTTTATGCTTGGTATAATTAGTTTTGTATATTTTAGGTATTCTGAGTTGTTTATGCCAAAATATAATGTGTAATTTTGGAGTTAAAAAGGATCGATTTGGAGATAATTAAAGTTTAAGGACTAAAATCGAAAAGCTAATAGATGAATTCGACCAGAGCCAACAGAAAAGATATCACCGTGCCACTTTGGATCACGGTCGTTCCAAGACTAAATACAAAAATTCGTGTTTTAGTGATTTTAGGGGTTTTTTTTTATGTATTCAGTAGGCATATGAGCAATACTATATAATGTTGTGTTCCAGCAGGATTTAGGTGATCAACAACTCTTGCATTTTTATGTTATAGACTTTTGGTTGTATTCTAAGAGATTATGATGAACTAATCCACTCTTCTAAGGAATTTGAGGTAAACGTTAATTATTGTTCATGTATATGAGATGATTCTTTCTATTCAATTGATGTTCTCGTCATTATTCTTGATTGTATCAATAGTCTTATTTTATCTGTTTGTAGTGGTCAATGCACTTTGGTAAAATTTATTTTAAGTTGTGTATGAATCTTTAACAAAAAGATTACATAAGTTTGAACAAGAAGGAATAACAAGTGATGTGGTGCTTAACTAGCATATAATAGGAGTTAGGATTGCTTCAGTTCATACGTGCTTAAAGGGTTTTTGTCCCTCACATAGGATTGTGACCTATAGTGCCTAGCGATATGGGAGACATGAACAATGTATCGTACTAGAGGAGACTCATTATACTTTTGCTTAAAAGTAATCACGAGAATATTAATTGATGCAATAAGATAAAGAACATGAATGATGATTAATGGTGGATTTCATGAACTTAGATTTCTCACAACTACTATTTTCACCCGAATTGAACTATTAGGAACATTCCGAATCAACTATCATTTGTGCTATATTACTTATTTCAAGTCTTCAGTGGATCGCATCCTACTTATAACTATTAATATTATTTTACTTGGTTGATAGAATAATTATGCTATTCTTATTTTTTATTCTTTTTGAGCACTTGTGACAGTGCAATCAGTTCTCCACAAAGACTATTTCATTAAGATTTCCATTAAAAAATGTGCTCTTTACATCCATTTAATATAGCTTCATGTTCTTGTGAGAAGCTATGCAATGAGCAGTTTTATAGCCTCCAATCTTGCAATAGGTGCAAAAGATTCTTCAAAGTCAATACCTTCTTCTTGTCTGCAGCCTTGAGCAAGAATTCTTGATTTATTGGTGGTAATGATCCCTTCTGAATCAGACTTATTTCTGCATACCCATTTAAGTCCAATGATAGTAGCATCAAGAGGTCTTGAGACTAGCTGCCACATGCATCTTTTGAAGTTGTTCAATTCTTCTTGCATAGATGCAACCGGCCAGTTTGGATCTTGAAGAGCTTCTTGAATATTATTTGGTTCTAGATGAGAAACATAGGCTTCAGCAAACATGCTTTCATTCATATGGCTTGATCTGGTTTGAAAAGAGGCTAAAGAATCACCAACGATTTGAGTTATAGGGTAATTCCTATTTTTTAAGGTGTGAAGGATAATCTTACTTATTGGAAGTACGAGTATTCAAAGGTTGCTGGACAATGTGTTCAGCAGGGTTGAAGGTTGCTGAATAGGTGATTCAGCAAAGTTGGTTATCGATGGGATAAGTAAGCTCCAAGTATGGGTGGGTTCAGAAGTGTTTGAGGATGATGTAGAGTTGATAATGGGAGAGAACTCTAAGTTTACTATTCTTAGAGCAATAGGGTTTAGTGTTGTAAGTGGATGATGTGGTGCAGGAGCAGGAGCAGGAGCATGAGCTAGAATTGGATTAGAAGTACATGTCTCAAAATCACCAAATCATTAGCAAACATAAGGTGCTTTTGGCTCCATCGAGAGCATATCCAACAAATGTACCTTCATCATCTTTCTCATCAAACTTGCTGCGGTATTCTTGTCATGAATATAATACATAGCATCGACAGCCATATATTTTGAGAAATGCAATGCTGGGTGGTCTTCCTCTCTATAGCTCATATGGAGTCTTGTTATGCACTTTGTTGATCAATGATATGTTTTGGTAAAGCATGTTGTGTTGAATATTTTTGCCCAAAAACTTTTCGATAGGCTTGCTTCACTTAACATTGTCTTTCCAGCTTCAGCAAGGGTACAGTTCTTCCTTTTTACCACTCCATTATGTTGTGGAGTGCCAGCAACAGAGAAATTATGATATATGTCATGGTCATCACAGTATTTTGTTGTGGATTTGAAAGATGACTTGGTTTGCTTGCTTAAGGAGCAAGCTTTGCATATATGATCAGGTTCTGCTATTAGTGTAGGAAGGTCATTTACTAGATTTCCTTTTGAAAGCTTGAAAAGGTATTTGAAGTTTAAGTGAGAGATTCTCTGATGCCATAGCCTGCAGGCTGAACTTGAGGCTTTGGCTATGAGAAAAATTTTGGTAGGAGGTGTATAAGTTTTGAAGTCAATGGAGTAAACATTTGTAAATCTAGTACATGAATTAACAATCTCCCAGAAACACTATTTGACAAAGTAACCATTAGTGGTAAAAAGATAATCCATACCTTTATCACAAAATTGGAAATACTTAGCAAGTGATGTTTCAAGCCACTTACCGGATACCTTTTCAATGGTAATGTTACCTCTGATGATGTTTCCATAACCTACTGTCTTTCCCTTTTTGTTATCTACAAACAATACAGCAGGACCCGATTCTTCCACATAGTTGGTCAACGTATTTATTTTGTCAGTCATGTTTCTAGAACATCCACTATCCAATATCCACGTGTCCTTTTGCGAATCACTTGCAACAAGGCATACCTGAAATAAAACATTAAGCTTATGGTTCCCTTTGTTGCTATGGGTCCAAGAGTCGATTTTTCTTTGGGATCCATACTTGGTTTCCTTTGTGCTTTTGGCTCTTGACATTTTGTGTAAATTTTAAAATACACTGATTAACATCATGATTAAAGCATTTGAATAAAGAGCATTGGATAAAATAATCAGAAGCGGGACTTTCTAAGGTTACTTTTTCCTTAGGCTTAGCAGCAGCAGACTTTGGATTAGCAGGCTTTTGAATAATATGCTTTACAAACCTTACTAGATTCAGCTTGATGGACTTACTCTCCATCCTTGTTGTTCTAGCATGCTAGGCTTTTCAACCTTGCCAACACGATCGGACTTAGGAAGTGCAGTAGGTTTATCAGCAGCGTACAGTTTGTTCTTGCCTCTTACCGTAGCCAGCAGCTTATAATATAGTAGAGGAACAACACCATACTTTTTCAGAGCTAGTCGGGGGAGGGATAACTATAGATAGTTGTTAGAACAAATAGCAGTGTACTATGTTACCAAATAACGTAAACTGGGCACGTGATGCAGTTAATGTTAAGTACCCTGGACCAATGGATAAAGCAACTGGGCTTTGACCATTGATCACTGCTATTTGAATTATAACGCCTAACAATCTATTGAAATTAAGAGCAAGAAAAGTTCCAAAGCAAAATTCGTTGCAGCAACAAGCTTTGCCTGAACTATAAAAGTCCAACAGCGAGCTTTAAGTCAGGTCTGCTTAAGGTTGCTACTATGAGCAGTCTCCATAAGCTAAGGAATTAAACGAATGCAGCAAGCGTATAAGACAAGGGGGGATGAGATCTAGTACATTTAATAGTTTACTTGATTTTAGTAGTGATTTAACACAATTTTGCCCTAATACAAAAAAAAAAAAAAAAAAAAAAAAAAAAGGTACATTCAATAACCATGAAATTCACAAGGATTTTGTTCTGTGCTAAAATTGGACAATTTGGGTGCATAAAATTAAGGCAAAGATTAACCATGAAATTTCACAGGTACTTCAATTCAATTTAGAACAATTAGGGTTAATTCAATTAGATCATGTAATTAGGGCAAAGGTTAAAAATGAAGGAAAATAACCATTAGGCAATGTTAATTCAGAAAATGCAATTAGGTTAAAGATTAAAAAATTGCAACAAAATTCAGAAATGAGGGCAATGGATTTAATACATATAAAATGCAATTAGGGCAAAAATGAAGAGAGACTGCAACCGATTCAAGATTCGGGCAAACATTCATAATGCAAATTTGCAATCCGACCTAGGAATGATCTTTGTTGATCCCGCCCTGGGTTCGGAGATTGAGAAATTGACCGAGTCATCGAGAGCTCGAGGCCGTGAGAATGAGATGTCGAGACGGAGAATTGGAAAAACCAATCGCGGAAAAGATGAAGACTCTCACTCTTTGACTCGAGCTGGTGTGAAGGGCAAAAGGGGCTAGGGCATGGGCGGGACTCGAGTTTGTAATTTCTGTTTCAATTCAACTTTTTTTTTCCTCCTTTTTTTTGCAAGAGTAATCACGAAACAATGACATCTCATTTAGTGAGAAACGATGCCGTTTCAAAGAAAACTTTAAAATGAAAAACAAGTCCTTTAGGGTTCCTTTTCGACGGAAAAAACCAGGAGAGAGGGCCGAGGAAGATGATCGGCGAGGCGGAGGGGTATTTTGTTTCTGGTTAGGGCAACAACCCCACTCGCCCCCATCTAAATCCGCCACCGATAGTGTAGGATGTGATAACCATTAATAGTTCCTAATCAATCATTATTGTTCTATTGATCGGTGAGAACTTTAGTGTTAAAATTTAAAAGATAAGTAGAACCTCACACAAGTGACATGATGTGACAAATTGCACCGAATAAAATTTGCTATAATGCATTATTCACCGAATATTAGCCTATAGATCGAAATTATTTCTCATTTATAAACTACAGCTAAGGATAATCAAACTTCGATTATGGCATTATGCGCCCTCCCAACTCTCCCTCTAACTCCAAAATGGAACGAAATAGACAGATATAAGGTAACAAACCCTTATTCAAGAGAACGAATAACTAAAGTAAAACGGCTCAATAGATCCAAAAGCACACCTCCAAAAGACACTCGTACACTATCCCAGCCCTACGTGTCTAGCAACACAAAGGGATCATGACAGGAGCACCATCGGATTGCCGCTAAATGAGAAAACAGTGCAGTAGAGAGTTCACCCAAATCAACAGTGCTACATCATCAGTCACTTCACCTGTAGAAGGGACAAGATCCGGCTTCTTGACAACCAACTATATAAGGACGAGCTCACATGAGGTGATTGCCTAACTTAAAGAAATGAAAAAGGATAAAGGACCATTGTGCCAATCAGATCACCTAACTTACAGGTCCGATCACTTTTCTGAACCAGGCAGTGATAGTTCAAGCGCCTATCCCAGCAATGCTCTTTTCAGGGACGTAACATATGCTCAGTCATGAGTTACATCTAATCTGTGGCGATGCGAATGCCCCCCCCCCCCCCCACCCACAATTAAATAACTTCCCCGGTGTATGATATCTATGTATCTGCACCTTTATGTACCAAGCTTCTCAAAATCTCTCTCCAAATCGGAAGAATATTGCGCCAGTCCCAGAGTTATGATCAACCGCATATTCTGCACGAACCAGACCTAGCTTGACCCCAACACCATAGGAGGAACCATGACCCATCCGCCTGTAAACTTCTGTTGGATTACCCTTGACATCCTTTGAACTCCCCAGATCATTTCCATGTTCTGCGAAGGCGAAGACCTGAGTGTTTCTTACAGGTATCCTCAGCTCAGCAGCTACCTGTGGCCGCAAAATAAAACCATAGATTAAAATTTTTAAAATATATATATATATCTATATTATATGGACAAGATGTCCATGTCATCACAAATGAATAGTGTGCACAAATTTTGAGGTGAAGTTGGCTGGTATGATGTGTATGTTTAAGAGAGAGGGAGAGGGAGAGAGGAGGAGGAGGGGACAATGTGTCAGGCAGTGTATTGTTTGGGGGCCCGGAGGGG
>JAOWAN010000049.1:13113615-13125501 GCA_028566635.1 Lobelia cardinalis
GTGCATAATTTATAACATATATGTGCATTGGGCGCTCCTAATAGAACCGAGCGCCTAGGCGCTCGTTAGATTATCTGGTCACCGGCTACTCATTTTAGGATGAATATACGCAGTTCATCTTTACACTTTCATCTCTTTTCAATTTTTTTCTTTTACTTTTTGATAAATTTTAATTTAGGCCATGAACTTTACATGGTGGTAAAATAACAG
The DNA here is from genome assembly GCA_028566635.1 of Lobelia cardinalis. NCBI lineage: Eukaryota > Viridiplantae > Streptophyta > Magnoliopsida > Asterales > Campanulaceae > Lobelia > Lobelia cardinalis. The sequence continues at coordinate 13,113,826 of JAOWAN010000049.1, forward strand.
AAAGACCCATAATAATTCACGTATTGTGCACATGAGTTGAATTTCGTTGAATTTCTAACAAATTCGTCAAAAAAGGCATGTTTAAAAATAAAAATACAACATTAAAACTTATTTTGAAACTTTTGGAACTTGAGGGTCTGTTTTAAAACCTAACAAAAAATATTGGGATCTAAAATGGAATTAATCCTAAAATGAATTATAGTATTTTATAATTATAAATTTAATCATGATATATAAATTTTCTATAGACTTATCGTATTTTTTGACCCTAATATTTTCGTGAGCTCGCAAAATATCCCCCTGGTTCTAGCTAGGTCCTAATGTTTTATTTTTATTGCAAAATTAACTTTTTTGGCTGAAAATCATTAGCTTTTAACTCGAGAGCTTATTTTTGCGAGCTCACGAAAATATCAGGGTCTAAAATGAGATTGATTCTTTATTTTTTTATTTTAAATTTAAATTAGTTTTTTGAGAATTAATTTACTATTGTAAAATTACATAATGTCATTAGTATTATTACATTTTAAAAATTTAGAATTTTAAATATAATAAATATGTTTTAAATAAGTATTAATTTTAGTAATTAATTAAGTTAATTAAAAAAAAATGTATAAGACTGCTAAGGATGATATTCTTAATGTTATTTTCAAATTTATAATTTTATCAATAAAAAAGATTGATTTCTGAAAAAATAACACTCATCTCAGAAAAATATTTTTGACACGTCGTGGATGTACATATATATTTTAATTATATAACTTTCTCTATTATTTATTACAAATAATTAATTAAATCATTCATATGTATTTAATATATTATTCTATTTAGTTAGTATCAAATTATAGATCATTAGATTGAAATATATCCATCATATATTGATCATTTTCGTATTTTCTTATTTTTGAAAAAATTGAATTCTTTCATAATCCATCAAATTATCAAAATTTTGAATTTTTTTAAAGCCCCCCTCAATTCTTTTCATATTCTATCAAATTTTAAAATTATATATTTAATTAAAAAAATTACACTCGCTTCAGGTGCCCCTTCGCACGAGTATACCTAGTATATTATATAAATAATTAACATAGAGTGTATTTTACTTATTAAAAATATTTTCTGCAAAAAGCAATCAAAATTATCGACAACCACTCCTTATTTACTACTAGATCTATCCATAATGTTTGTGATACATTTTTAAAAATTAAATGTATTAAAATGTTGATGTAATTATGGAAAAAATGAAAATTAGAAAGCAAATGTGTAAAAAAAATTGGGAGATACGAATATAGTTGAGTCAAAAAAAGAAGAAAAGTTTATATTAAAAATTAGAAAAAAAAAATATATAATAGATCAGTTCAAGGCTCTGTTTTATATTATAAATTATAAAAATAGCTTTTAGTTGATATTTTAATATTTAGAGGATTAATTTTATTTTAGACCCTGTTGTTTTTCTGAACTCGCAAAATAAACCCCTCGTTAAAAGCTAATATTTTCATCCAAAAAAGCCTAGACTTTACTGACAATTTCTGGAATTGAAGGATCTGCTTTGTGAGCTTACCAAAACATCATACTCTAAGATAAACCCATTTTCTATTTATTTTTTTTAATTTATCTATTTATTTCTTCCGAAAACCATGCTATGTGCACAGTGAAAATATACACAGGGACTTCAAAAAAAAAAACAAGGAAATGACGTCGTAAAAATGAGACTGCGCTTTTACTACACAATAGCGAACACATCAAAACTAGTCAATTGCCAATTTTCTCGCGCTCTGTCGCCAGCCACATTGAGCAATCCGATCCTTAATCCCATCGAGAACGTGAAGAATTCAATCCCAGTTGAATTAGATTTCTTGCCTCAGTTGCAGAACAATGGGGCTTTCTCTAGCCCCTACGTTCTTAACAAACTCGTTTGTTTTTGTGCCAATTCGGGTTCTTATTCTTTCTTCACGGGTATTCAGATTCATTCGGTCGTTATCAAGATGGGTTTCGGTTCCAACTTGTATATCAGCACTGCTCTCGTCGATATGTACGGCAAGTGTGATGTCATTGCATCCGCTCGTTTGTTGTTCGATGAAATGCCGCAACGAAATGTGGTTACTTGGAACTCATTGATTTCTGGGTATTTGCACACCCAGTTACCGGAAACTGCTCTCGAGCTGTTCGTGGAAATGGTCAGATTGGGGATTACTTTGACCCCTTTTAGTGTTTCTGCTGTTCTTGTTGGGTGTGCACAGTTGGAAGCAGCAGAGTTTGGGGCTCAGGTGCTTGGTTTGAGTGTAAAAGTTGGATTTATTTTCAATGTTGTTGTGGGTACCGGATTGGTTGATTTTTACTCGAAATGTTCAAGGCTTGAAGAGTCTAGGAGGATATTTGATGCCATGTCGGATAAAAATGTTGTCACATGGACAGTAATGGTTAATGGTTATGCACGGAATCAGCAGTCAGATGAAGCTATGTATTTGGTCAGAGAAATGTTGAGTTTTGGTTTAGAGGCAAATTATGTAACTTATAATAGTTTGTTGAGTTCATTTTGTCATCAGGATGATATGAATAGTTGCAAACAAGTTCATTGCCGGATCATAAAGGAAGGGTTGGAGTCCGATGCTTATTTGGTGGTTACTCTTATGACGGTGTATTCAGAATATGGTGGTAGCTTAGAGGATTTCTACAAGATTTGCTCATGTATCACAGTCTGGGACCAGATCTCTTGGAACGCTGTAATTGCTGGTTTCTCCAACTTGGGTAGTGGTGAAGAGGCCCTTGTATGCTTTTCTCGTATGAGACAAGTAGGCATTGATGTTGATTACTTCACGTTCGCAAGCGTTTTAAGAGCGTTAGGAGTTGTATCAGCACTTGAAGGGGGTATGCAAGCTCATGCTCTACTTTTCAAGTTGAGTTATACCTCAAATTTATGCATACAAAATGGCCTTGTTTCCATGTATGCAAGGTGTGGTAAAATGGATCAAGCGAAGAAGGTTTTCTTGAGTATGGTTGAACATGACCTGATCTCATGGAATTCACTTCTTTCAGGATGTGCCTATCATGGATATGGGAGGGAAGCTACTGAAATCTTTGAACAAATGAGAAAAACTAAGGTCAAACCTGATCTATCTACTTATCTTAGTGTGCTCTCTGCTTGCAGCCACGTAGGGTTGCTTGACAAGGGACTTGAGTACTTTGATTTGATGAAAAATGATGCTCATCTTGGGCCACCCAAAGTTGAGCACTATGCTTGCGTTGTGGATCTGTATGGTAGAGCTGGTTACCTCAATGAAGCTGAAGCCTTTGTTAATAACATGCCAATAGAGCCAGGGCCCTCGGTCTTCAAAGCGCTGCTAAGTGCTTGTCAGGTTCATGGAAATAAGGACGTTGCTGTTCGCTCTGCAAGAAAGCTTGTAGAGCTTTGCCCTGATGATCCTGCAACTTATGTGCTGTTATCAAATGTGTTGGCAACTGGAGGTTACTGGGATGTTTCAGCAGGGGTCCGCGAATTCATGTGCTATAGAGGAGTAAAGAAGAAGGCTGGCTATAGTTGGATATAATTTAGTTGGCAAATTTTTGAGCCGGAATTCATCATCATGGATTGTGCTAGGTCTTTGGTTTTTGAGGCGGAGGGATTTGTCTGATTGCAACTTCAAGAAGAAGAGCGCAATTGAATGAATGTAATGGAGGCATTTTAGGCAATGTGGAAGTTGCAGTGCTGGGGGCATTGTGCTAGCTGCAGATGGCAAGCTTCTGAGAGTCTCTTTTTTGCTGATTGGAAACTGTAATAATCACTCACTGTTGGGGAGGCTCCTATTGACTTCATCTGATCTGGAAATGGAACTATAGGAGCGCAGTGACCTTCATCCTCACTGGCACTCATTAGTTCGTGCAAATGCACTCAATGGTTGGATGTTGGTCCAAACATACTATTAAGAGAAATGTCGTCGCATTCGCTTGTACAGAATGACATACAGGCACAAGAAAAGAATGTATGCTATCTTGGGGGATCTGCTGCTTACTGATTGCACCGAGATTTCTAGACCTGTTTTTGTGTCTGTTTCATCTTAGTTTGTGCCACCTGCCCGCAATGTGACAACAAAACAATGGCAGGACCCAGAGGCGCGGAGTTTCCTTTCCAGTGAATGTCAATTTCTTGGTAGATGCTCGCTTCATAGTAAATGAAGACCAATTTCATGGAGGGGGGGTTTGGTAGAAAATTATATTGAAGCTCAGTTTAGGGACAAGCCGTGCAATTTTTTTTTTTTCTTTTTACATTGTTTTTATGATTGAGTAGTTATATATTAATCCTATTTGTGGAGAGGAGCTAACGTCGGCCTTTTACATTCACTCTCTTGAACTCTGGAAAATCTAATCACTGGATACAAAAAAAATAAAAATTAATCAGCACCACAGAATAAGGCTAACAATGAGGGAGACGGTTGTTGCGGGCAAACTATATTTGTCTTCAAGAATTTGCCATCTGTAGAAATGGAGATCATAAGCCATTAACGTTTTTATGAACGCTACGCAGACATTGCTTATCCTGTTCGCACATCTCCCCGAAAATTAGTGCATGAAACAAGCAAACCTGTCTGCTCCCCGAGTTTCTTCTCGTGTCATAAAATAGATAGAGCAGCAACTCAAAGCACAACATTTTTGATCCATTTTTCATCAATTGGCTGCAATGGCAGAGATGGATTCCTACCGGCGGTATTCAGAGGCTTCACGATCTCAAGGAAACCAACCCTCGCGAAACTCTAATACTCCTAGAGCCCAAACCTCCTCCCCAACATTTCAACTTCTTCTACAAGGTATATTCAATTAGTGCTTCGTGTTCTGTTCGTTTTCAAGGAAATAATTTGCCATTGATGCCTACATTTCTGATTCTTGATTGAACATTGTTATTTTATTTATATTAATTACAGGTGAAGCCTCATTGTGGTCACCAGGTTCCTCACCTAAGCTCAGGAAGCACGTTGATCATGAAGAAGATCACAGCCCCCATAATAGGAAATCTGTCCTCGCGAAAGTGAAGGATAGGGCTAGAAAATTGCGACATTCTCTTAGCGGCAAGAAACATCATCAAGAGCATAATCTGTACAGCGGCAACACAACTCCTTCATGGGGTGTTCGCTTGGAAGACTATGAGGATGAAGAGGAAGATCCTGAATATCTTGGCGCCCCAAGTAATATAATTTCTTTCAATCTAACTTGAATTTTCTCTCCTAACGAATAATTTGCGCAAATATATATATATATTTTTTAAAACTGGTCTAGCATGTAACAACAGTGTATGAATCGGAGTTGGCACCCGCAAACTACAAAGAAACCGCGAAGCAGCATCCTAGAGAAATCCATGGAGTGCCTTTTGAGAAGCATGTTGTGGCCAGCAGCATAATCAAAGGAGAGGTACATGAGAAAGAGGAACATCTTAGCCCCAACAAGACAATGACTGAGACCATGTCCGAGAAACTGGGACCTGCATATGCTGCTGTATCTGAGACAGTGTCGGAAAAGCTTGCACCAGCATATGCTGCCGTATCTGATGCGACCCAGAATGTTGCTAATAGAATTGCAAGCCTAACTGTTTCGACCCCTGAAGAAACAGAGGCTGGAGTTGGTAACACCGGTAGTGGTATCAACAATAGGAGCAGCCCACAGATATGGGATAAAGGTGTTTCGGTGAAGGAATATTTGATGCAGAAGTTCGAGCCGGGAGAAGATGAGAAAGCGCTTTCTCAAGTTATTTCGGAGACAATTAGTCCTAGGAGAACTACTGGAGATATGGGAATGGTAGAGAAGATGAAAGGAGCCGTGAGTTCATTCCTTTGGCCCGAAGAACCCTCCCAACCATCAACGCACTCAACAAAATCATCAACGGATGTTCCAAATACTCCCAATGCAAATACATCATCCCACATACTTGTCTCTACCACCACACCAGATTCATCATCTCACACCTCTCTCTCCCCTACTAATGCGTCTACCACAAAAACAAGTTCATCATCTCAAGCATCTCTGTCCCATACTAATGCCTCTACCACCAAAATAAGCTCTTCATCTGGTAGCTCTCTCCCCCGTACGAATGCCTCTACCATCAAAGTAGGCTCATCATCTGGCACCTCTCTATCCCCTACAAATGCCTCTACTACCAAAACAACACCATCATCTCATACCTCTATCTCCCCTCCTAATGCCTCTACAACCAAAACAAGCTCATCATCTCATACTTCTCTCTCCCCTACTAATGCCTCTACCACCAAAGAATACTCATCATCTAGCACCTCTTTCTCCCCTACTAAAGCCTCTACAACCAAATCAGGCTCATCATCTTACACCTCCCAAACTCCTTCTAATGCCTCTACCACCAAAAGAAGCTCATTATCTCATACCTCTCTCTCCCCTACTAATGCCTCTACCGCCAAAGCAGACTCATCATCTCGCACCTCTCCCTCCCTTACTAATGCATCAACCACCAAAGCAGGCTCATCATCTCACACTTCCCTCACTCCTACTAATTCTACCACCAAAACCAGCTCGTTGCCTCACATCTCTACTATCTCTGCTGCTACTTCACCCAGATCTTCTATCAGCAAAAGAAGCTTATCAGTACACGCCCCCGTCTCTTCTACTACTACCTCTGCTACCAAGACAAGGTCGTCAACTCATAAACTCTCTACTAATGAAAAATCATCGACTCAGATTCCTGTTTCAAACTACATTACCGAAGGTGAACTTTTGCCTTTGGTGCATCATAGCTATTATTTCATATCAATATTTGTTCAGATTTCTTATTTCCTACCTAATGATGTCTTAAAACTGCAGTTATTGAGGAAGAAAATCACGGAAGAGTCCTCCAAGCCAACTGAAAAATAAATCCTAGCTTGTCGACTGCTGACATGCGTTCTCATTTCAGTGTGCTTCATAGTGTACATGTATTTGTTATATGTTTTTTTTTTCTTCATTTCTGGCGTAGTCTGCCTGACAAGTGTTGAACTTGAGACCTCCGCTCTGCGTGTAAGTCCAGTCAACCATTGGACCATCCCTTAGGGTTTATATTTTATATTCATTTCATTTCAATGGTTGGTTCAGTATCCCTGTAATGTTTTTGTGTAGCATTTAGCTTGATGTAAATATACAGCAGCGATAAAAGTGTTTTTGAAGCTTCATTCAAAAACTTACACAGTGATAGATAATGGCTTATTCAGCAAATTGCTAATGATCTATTGCCTTCATTAACATTGATAGACTTCTTTTGTAAGTACTATCTCTCTATCTGCAGTTTCCTGGAATCAAATTATCGAGAGTGACTGCAACAGCTATGTAGACATACAGCACAGTCCAGACCAATTAAGTGGTAAAACCAAAAATGAACCAAAATATCTCAGCAAACTCAGTCCAGAACAAGCCAAATCATTTCTTTCATGATAATGCAATTTAAGAAACCACATTAAGGATTTATATCTTGTTGGAGCTTGTTAATCAAATTAACCAACATAGACTTCAGGGCATGTCAAGAAATCCAACCCCACATCATGACCAAACATCTAAGAAGTCAAGTAACTTTGACAAAGGCCATTGATTTTTCACACGTCTAGAGTCTCTCTACCCCTGCAGCACGTTCTTGTTGGAAAATGATGGAAAATGAGGTTTCCGACATTGGTGGGTGAATGAGATTTTATACCATAGTGGTGGGTGAATGAAAGCTTGTAGTGAAAGGTATAAAAGGCTTGAGTTTTTAGCCAAGGGAAGGTATCCCACGTTGGTAGGGAGACAAATTTGAAGACACTTTATATGCTAAGGCACATGTAGTGAAGTTCAAATTGTCTAGACTACATTATACATCATCTCACCCGCTTGTGTGCGCGCGCAGGGGGGTGGCACGATTGGATGTCCGTTCCAAGCCAAAAATGGCTTGAGTCGAGTGCGGACACGAATGTCGGACCAAAATTGGAGGCTTGATCAACCTCCATTTTGTTCAAATTTCTTTTCCTGCAAGAGAGCTAAGCACCTTTTTTGAAATTTGAATTTGATTTCAATAAATTAAACGTTTGATTAATTCTTAAACGTATTTCTATTAACTACTGTAATTTAAATTGGTGTTTATTGCCTCATTCATTGAGCAATTGGTTGGTGTTTATTGCTTCATTCGTTGAGCAATTAACTGGTGCTATATAAAGGGATACACTCAGCCATTGAAGACACGAAAATTCGATCATCGCTCATAGACCGGTGTTCATCTGTTATTTGTTTTAGCTCGTCGGTGAGGCATCCTAGTGCTAGGTTGACTTCACGAATCCGTTGTATCCTGGGAAACAATTGCCGTCTGATCCTTTAAGCACAATCGGTAGAGGGGCAATACTGTTTTAAGGAAATCGTTCAAACGAGCCTCAGATATTTCCTTTCTTTCTGTTCTTGTTTGTATTCTGTCATTTACATACTCAGTTTATTTTCTTCTAACAGTTCTTTCCCCATGGCACCCAACACCCAACACCCTACGTACTAATATTGTTTCGGAGTGCCCTACAAATAATGGCACATCCCAAAATATCTGTGGAATTTTTCATGAGAGTACTGCCTTTCATAGAAGGCAACAGTACAAGGATGGTTTTCAAATTAAAGCAGCCTTTCATAGAAGGCAACAGTACAAGGATGGTTTTCAAATTAAAACAGAAGTCTGGACTGTCTTTCAAGTTAGGGCAAAATGACAGCAGAAGCCCATGGAAATTATTGTTAGAGTACCTTCCCGATTACGGAACAATGACCGCAAAAAGGACTGTTGATGCTTTATGTTCCCAGTGTCTGGAAATATTGGAAGCAAAAGCAAGTAACAATATAGGAAAATATCTGAATGATGCAGAACAAAGCCATTTACAGGCTACTTGTTGATGGTATAAGAGCCCAGTGAATCTTCCTCATTTCACTCGGCAAACGTTTTATTTCATTCGCTTGATAATATTATCCAAGATACTATATAGAACTATTGTCACATAAAAAAAATATAACAAAAAAGATGGTAAATTATTATGATTTCTACAGCAAATTTTTTAAAGTTGACCAGACTTCAAATTCCAGTTGTGGGGTACTCATTCCCATTAGACGGGAAGGAGACATCAGAGGTCTGATGTTTCAGGTATAAAATCTTGATACAGAAGCAAAAAGGTTTATTGAAAACTCTCTCTTCCCTAAGTAGGAGACCTGATCTTCCCTAGCCAGATGACTAAATCTCCTCAACCGCTTCATATCTTGTTACTCTTCTATCTTTCTATGATTAGTTTGGCCTCAGCTCAATATGAAAACCAGTTCATCTACAACGGCTTTCACGATTCCACAAATCTAAGGCTTGATGGGCTTGCCAAAGTCCATCCGAATGGTTTATTGCAGCTAACCGACACTTCAATGGATCGTATAGGTCATGCATTCTACCGAACCCCTCTACAATTTAACGCATCCTCACCCATGCTAGCTAGTCCTCTTTCATTTTCCACCACTTTTGTCTTTGCCATAGTCCCTGAATCGGTCAATTTTGGTGGCCATGGCATTGCCTTTGTAATCTCGCCATCAACGGACTTCACACATGCCATGGCAAAAAAGTACTTGGGACTCTTCAATTTCTCCAGCAATGGACTTAACACTAACCATGTGTTTGCCATTGAGCTTGACACTTTTCAAAGTCCCGATTTTGGTGATATAAATGACAATCATGTGGGAGTTGATGTCAATAGCCTAAACTCAAGTATATCGACTGCTGCAGCATATTTCGACAACGTAGAAGGGAAAAACAAGAACTTGTCACTTGTAAGTGGAGAACCTATGCAGATTTGGATAGATTATGATGGATTTGCAAAGCTTATTAATGTAACACTAGCTCCTACCAGTATCCCAAAGCCAACACAGCCACTTTTGTCAGCGCCTATTGATCTTTCTCTAGTTCTCTTGGATTCCATGTATGTTGGGTTTTCATCATCTACGGGTCAAGTTGCAAGCAACCATTATGTTCTTGGTTGGAGCTTTAGTAAAAGTGGGGGAGCACAAGAACTGGACCTCTCAAAGCTTCCTTCTTTCCCACGACTAAGAAGATCGGGAAAGAGACCTATCATTCGTGATGTTATGATCTCGATTCTAGCAGTCTCAGTCACAATTATCATAGTAAGTGGGATTGTGTATGCGTTAAGAAGGAAAAAATATGAAGAATTAAGTGAAGAATGGGAAAAAGAATATCGACCTCAAAGATTCACCTATAAGGATCTATATAAAGCAACCAAAGGTTTCAATGAGAAGGGACTTCTTGGAGTTGGAGGGTTCGGAAAGGTTTATAGTGGAATACTCCCTGGTTCCAATATTCAAGTTGCAATCAAGAAAATCTCCCATGACTCAGCTCAAGGAATGAAGGAGTTTGTGTCTGAAATAGTTTGCATGGGAAAGCTAAGGCACAGGAACTTGGTGCAGCTCCTTGGGTATTGTAGAAGAAGGGGAGAGCTTCTCTTAGTTTATGATTTCATGCCCAATGGGAGCCTTGACAAATTCCTACTTAGCAGTACTGAAAAACCGAATCTCAACTGGGCACAACGTTATCGTATCCTCAAGGGGATTGCATCAGGCCTTCTATACCTGCATGAAGAGTGGGAACAAGTTGTTCTGCATAGAGATGTGAAGGCCAGTAACGTTCTCCTTGATGCTGATCTGAATGGACGGCTAGGAGATTTTGGACTAGCTAGGTTGTACGATCATGGAGCAAATCCTCAAACTACCCGTGTGGTGGGAACTGTTGGCTACATTGCACCAGAACTTACCAAAACAGGGAAGGCAACTACTAGTACAGATGTCTTTGCTTTCGGCACATTTATGCTAGAAGTGGCTTGTGGGAGGAGACCATTAGAGGTCCTACGACCGTTGAAGGAGATGGTATTGGTAGATTGGGTATTAGAGTGCTCAAAGCAGGGAGCCATTCTTCAGACGAGTGATCCTCGATTGGGAGGTGAATATGTGGTAGAGGAAATGGAGTTGGCTTTAAAGTTAGGCCTGCTTTGTTCACACTCTGATCCAGAAGCAAGGCCAAGTATGAGGCAGGTTCTGCAGTATTTAGATGGGGAATCTATCTTGTCTGAGATTGCTCTTGAAACTGTGGGTGGCTTTGGCTCGGCTGCATTGGTTAATGGTGCATCTGATGAACTCAACATCACATTTCCTTCTTCATTAGGGAATGATTCTATTTGTTATGCGTCCACTTCATCGTCAATCCTCAGCAGGGGCCGTTGAATTTAATTATCTTCTTGTTCATTATGTATTAGCAGTTAAAAGATCATGAATTTGAAGGTGGATATTGTAATTTAATGCATTTTCAGACAAAAGAAAAAGATAAATATCAACAAAGAAACATAAATTTGATTCTGAGTTGCATACAACAACGTTAACGACATTGACAACCCTTATTATTTATCAAAGTAAGACTTACAAGAGTAACATGTAAGATTTAAAGCCAGGAGAAGCAACCCCCAAACCTCCTGCCTGTTAGAAAAGAGAAGGGGATACCGCTAGATCAAGTGCACTTCGATTGATCGCTGGCGAAGTGGTATCGTTCTCTTTATGAGATGAGCCAGTTCACTTGGTGCCGTTAATTACAACGTGGAGACCATTTATAAAGGATAAGTACTGGGCAAAAGTAAGCATAAGGATGAATGTCAATAA
>JAOWAN010000049.1:13157638-13168920 GCA_028566635.1 Lobelia cardinalis
AATTTGTCAATGTAAATTATTTCTTAATATATGTGCATAAGTCTAAAAGGTCCACTATTGTGGAACGGAGGGAGTATGTTAAAGCATAACAATACAATGAATAGAGGTATCTTGATAAAACTTAAGAGAAATGGTGCGGGTTAGGACGGGTTTTGTTGGATTGAGAACTGAGAGTACAACCAAACTTGACAAATGACCCACCAGGGGCGGCTCATGGCGGATTCGCAAAATTTGTCATCCTTAGTTCATACCAAGATGAAGAACGACCCACAATCTTGAGGGTGCAGCACACCTGATCTTTAAAAGTCAGCAGCTTGTGGAATTTAACATTTTAGTCATTTGTATTAAATTAGAGATATGCTTTTCCAACACCTAAGAAACAAATAGTTTCTCCCATAGATCTACAAAGTAGAACTAAATGACTTCAATGGAAGAGTAACACACTAGTGCTTCTACGGAGGAGCAGCAGAAATATTAAAATCCTTTGTTTAACTTAAAGCCAAAATTGAAAGCATTGTAAGGGTTAAAACAAGTTCCCATAAATAAATTGCCTTAATTTTGAGGACTCAAATACTTCTTGCCAACTTTCAGAGTTATGAAGAATGGATAAGTTTGGAAGCTCAAAACTAACAACCTCCGTTTTTTAAGCAGGTTTTTGCTGACAAGTTATTCACACAGGGAACCCTCCCCAATGTATTCACGATGATTCCCTGTGTGGATTATATCTTTAAGTAGATTATGATTAAGTGCCATAGGGGCACTTGTTGGCAAGACCCTTTTAAGCAAGGCTCTTTCAAGTAGAACATCCCAGAATATTAAGTTAGGGCTCTGAGTAGGGCAGAGGGAGTTTGCAATTAGCTATCTGAATCAATGATAAAACGAATTCAGCTGCATGGATCAGCATCAATAAGAGTCCCATTTATTGTGCAATTCCAAATAAGTAAAACGCCAGAGAAGTCAGTCAAGTAATAGGACATAAGTAATTTCACAAATACTCAAATCACCCTACCTTAAAATTAGTCAACCAAATTAAAACTGATCATTGTGAATTGACAACCAGAAACATGGTGCTCAGCATGCTCAAAGTCAAGCAACAGCCACTAAATTGAGAGGCGGCGGATAATATAATTGGCAAGTAATCTAACAGTAGTGAAGCATAATAAAGCAAAGAAAGGGAAAGTATAGCAACAGGATAATCTCCCCAAGGTACGTATCCAAAAATAATGAATTTGTGTTGTTTAAAAGCAAATATGTCAAAAGTCAAACTTATATTCAAATGGTCCATATGAACTTGAGTGGTCACAGTGGAACAGGGAAAAATACACACAAAGCACAATTGTACACCAAGTCACAAATAACTAATTGCTCACATTTGGTGTAGAAAGTGCATCATCATATGGATCAGGAATTGGCCCATCCAGTTGGGGAATCCGAGAAGACAACCTTACTTCTCGTCCAAGCACTTGGTTATCAGTGGTAACTAATCCATGCTGAGACCCGCTACCTTGACCAACCTGAGCAATAAATATGGTTATTCAAGTTTTGTATGAAACTTTTCTGTACCTAGAAAAAGCTGTGTTTCGATTGTTACGATAAACTACATGATCCAAAAGCCGTATCAACAGGAATCATCATCCAGCCAAACATTTATATGATACTAAGGAAGTTACTAGGGTAATGAAGGCCCCACAATAGCAACGACAGCACAAGTATCATTCCCTGGATCCCTGGTTGGACCAATACCGGATCTGGTAATTTCATTAACATATGTCAAACAAACTAGTAGAGGAAATCGATACACCCAAATTAGTTTTTCTCCATCCCCAAAAAGGCGTCCATGTTTTATTGAAACATGGCTGCGGTTTTATATATCTCTGACGAAAGTAATTCCTATCTATGTGGTATGAGATCATTTGAAATCCATGCCATGTCAAAATGCGGACACTTATCATGATTGTTTTTTTTTGGGGGGGTGGGGTGGGAGGAGGGCGTTGATGTGAATGATAAATCAGAAAACGATAAGGTAAGAAGAGGGAACTGCATATGCAAATATTAAATATGGTTGTGTCTCACCAGTAAATAGAACTATAGGAGGGTAAGAAAAACCAGGAGTTCAACCTAGAGTCTAATTCAATGCTTACCTGGCAATTTGAGGTATACTCTCTCTGATTGAGAAGTATCTCGAAGTAAAATCTGTAGGATTGTATCCCTACGCCCCCACCCCCTCATTTTTATGTTTTCCATTTTTATTCTTTGTGGGATGGAGGTTTGAGAGATGGAGGGTGGAGTTTGAGATATAGGGTATTTGGCACCGATATATTGAGATTCAGAGCATGTTAATTTCTAGGAGAATAATACTACGTAATTTTCTTACCATGTACACTGGGATCAATCATTCTCAAAGACCATGTATTACTTTTTGAAGTTCAGTCAACTTACACCTTTGCATCCATTTTTAACACATTTCAATGACCACCTCTCCAATCCAGAAACATGTTACAATTGTGTAATTCTTTCTTAACATAGACCTGTAGAGCCATTGGCCATTGCAGATAACTGCATGTCTAAAAGTAAGATTTGCTGTACTTCCAAAATTTGGGTCATGTAGACATAGTTGTCAGAATCGAAACTTGAAGGCATGAAAACATGGATACGTCCATGCATCCTTAATATGAGTTCATGGACAGTATAATGATATGGATAATATCAAGGAATTATGGTAGATATAAAGCAATTGTTGAAATGTTGTGAGGTATAAGAGGTTCAAAACTTCTGAACTAAATAAAACTTTCAGCATTCCGACTCTCAATTGACTGCCTCAAATCTGTGGGTGTATGCATGCGTGTATATAAGTACACACACATATATATGTATATATAACAAAGCGGGAGGGCTCAATATGTTGAAGTCCTGTCACACATTTTTGAGTTCCCTATTTTATCCCCTTCGTGACTTCTTATTGTCTAATTTACCCTTCTTTTGTTTTCTAATTTCTATTAATTTCATTAAATGACAACCATAATAAGTCGTTAACTTCCCAATACTTCCACTACCAAACCTATTAACTTTAAATAAAGAAGAAAAGAAAATAAATGATACAACAAACTATATTATACGGATCGATTTTTTTATAAATGCCACATTACTAGTATATGTCTATATATATGTGGGGGGGGGGGGACAGGGACTGCGATAAAGACTTGTGAACGTTTAGTTCTAGAGTACATAATGTAATTGTAAAATTTTGATCTTTGAGATCCAACCTCATTTGTAAAGTCGTAAATGATACTCAAAGTTTCTATTGGTAAGTATCAGTGACATTAATACACACCCACTACCATGGCCAACACAAGGTTGAATTCTAAATGCTTCCACCAATACCATGACACCCCCGAATTAACTTGGTGAATCTTCTCCTTTCAGGTACTTTTCTACCCCTTTTTTTTCTTTTGGGGATGGGTGGGGAGGCGTCCCAGTAAGTGGTATTCCACTATCCCTAAACTTTGTTTCTTCACTTCAAAAGAGCATGCAACAGCGTAAATGTGAAAGAATAATAGAAGGGGGCGGGGAGAGAGAGAGAGATAGAGACAGACAGAGACAGAGACAGAGAGGAGGGGGGGAAGTGAACTCAAGTTGCTCCAATGCAACCAAATCAATGAACAAAAAATTACCAAGAGGTATTAACAGCCAATTACCAAGAACATGTAATCAAATGAATTTCCATACACAAACTGATGCAAACATTGTAAGGGATGGGCAAGTTTCACCTCAAACTTAAATGTCATATCATCCCCAGCTCCATCTTGCTGTGGAATGTATCCACCTGGACGATACTGAGGAGGGAAATCCTCACGTTTTCTCTTTCCAGCAGACATGTGAAAGAAATCCTAGAGTTACACAAAGTTAAGGAGTTAGCACCAATGCTGAAGTTCATACACATAAGTATTTTTTTCAAAACAAGATAGCTGTCACAATTACAAATGACAATAGTGTATGCAAGCAAATTGACTTTGTAGAATGAAATTTGACAGCACATTATCAGCTGTCATTCCAGAATAAACGCCCAAACTTCATAAGGATTGGCAGCCTAAACATGGTCAGAACCAGGGTATAACACCTTCTTGTGAAGTAAGCTTAGCAAGACAAATGTGAGAAAAAGTTTCCGCCCATCTAGCATGAGGAAGAAAATCAGGGAAAATGCGACAATAGGCAAAACTCTTGTAAGGGAGCAAGTGCTGAACCTTTTGGGTATCTATTACGTACAGATGGATTCTTCTCTCATAGTATTTTTGTAAAGTTGAAAAAAAAAAAAACTGACGTGCACGTCTTTCCACTATTTCATACCTTTATATACATATAATTAAGTATGTCCCAAGCCATTCATGAAACTAAATGTCAAGTATTAACTAACATTTCCTCTTTAGAGCTATATCAATGGCTGCATCTAAAGGATGCATTCCCTCTCATGACCGTTGAAAAATGGAATCTCTCATTTAGCAGTAGAAATAGAATAAACATGAAAACCAGAAGACAAAAGTAAAGCACCCAAAACTAAAATAAGATAATCAAAATGAGAAGATGGCAAGAAAAACTCCAATAAATGAAACTTGTTTCCAGGAGTCATGGTAAAAGAGAGGGGAATCTTCAACCACTCATGTTAACAGAAATAGTCAAAAGGATGATGGAAGAGATGAAAATATTAATCAGCATTACAGAAATTGGTTGACGTGTGAAAATTGGGGGATAAAATGGAAACTATGCTGAAGAATAGATCTATGTTTTGTTTTCCTCGGTTGCTGTTTCGAAGGCTTCACCTTTTCCTTAAGTCTCTGCTTTAATAAAAGTACAACACTAAGGACATCCAATCTAAGAAACTTCTTAAAGCCAAAAGCATGGAGATATTCAATAAAAGCTCCATGACTATAATAACCTGTGTCAGGGGTTGTTGTGTCGCTCCTCTTTCCACCTCTTCACGCCCTTCCACATAAGCTGAAAAAAACCATTGATATTAATGGATAAATATTGACAATAGACAACTTTCTTCTTGACATGGCACTTACCAACATTGACATCAAGAGGGGTCCTTTGGTTCAACCAAGGAGAAGGTGGTTGCTGCACAAGCGAAAAATGTAACCCACTAAAATCTTCCACATAACTACCACAAAGACCAGAGAACATGAAAATAATTCTTTGCGAACAAATGGCTACCAACTCTTACCTAGCACTAGATGCCAATGAAATAATTTCTTCACAAGAGTCTGGTGCATAATACTCAAACAAGTAGATGATGCTAATGTAGCACTTACCATGTATGGGCTAGGTCTCCCAGGTTTCATCTCATGAACTCCATTCTCATTAATAGAAGGATAGTCATTAGGGGTGATTGGGGTACCCCCTGTAGGGATATTGTAAGAGTTATCCGCTGTTCCAGGCAAAGGTGTTTGAGCTGTTCCAGGTAATGGTGTTTGAGCTGGTAACGGAGTTTGCATTGGAGTCTGTAATGGTGTCTGCACATGTAAGAGGACACAGTCTACTCAGAACAAAGTGAAAAACAAAAAAAAAAAAAAAAAAAAAACACTAAATGACAGTAAGCTTAACACCGCTGTCTCCCCACTTTACATAGTTGTCTGTGTAGAATAAGCTAAATTTCTTCTTCTCTTCAACCTCCTAAGAGATAAAACCAGTCCTCCTTCCAAGAATAGTATCTTACAATGTCATCTATATTACATTGATCCATAGAATCATGGAAAATGTTCATTACCTTCTTGGGTAAGGCTCTATATACTGATCCATAATGGGGTCAATTGGTAGAAAATCTAGCTTCTAAATTGACCATTGTGCCCCTAATGTGCTTGTAAACTGTAATCAAAGTCTAACAGCTACCAACTCTAAAAGACAGCCACCCATACTGAACCCACTCCAATACAATTCCAAATTTAGGATGTAAATTAGAACCACAAAGAAATATCGAAGCAAACTCACAGGAGGAAAAAGCATATCGGCAGTAGGGGTTTCGTACTCCTCGGGCCCTTCATAAGGTACATTAAGATCATGAACAGTGGCTACACCGCCACCGGGCGTGGTAGTTTTTGGTACAGCGGACCTCTCAATTGGTCCCAATATCGCCCCAGCTTGCATCATCTTCAGCTCCCATATCTAATTTTTAAAATTAAAAAAAAAAAAAGATTACAAAAGGCTTAATAGACTAGATCAAACTAACGAACTAATCACAGCCCAGAAAGTCCAAGAATCTGAGATAAATCGGTAATTGAATTGGATTGGAATAATTACGCCTTGGAGTTCGCTGAGGACGCCCTCGCCGGGACCGCCATTGTTAATGAACTCCTCCCGGACTTTGCTGATGACGTCCTCGATTACACTGATGTAGACGCTGCTCGTCGTCGAACCGGCCATTATTTTCCGATCCTCTTTTCTGGAATCCCGCCCTAGTGTCGGAAAAGATCGGGATTCGGTTAGCAGGGCCCGCAACCGGATCTCGTGCCGGCAATTGATCGGAGAAAATTGACACTGCGTGAGGCGTGGTTTGAGTCTAGGGCTTCTTGGTGGTGAAATTGTCTGAAGTGCGTGCGTGTGTGAGAGAGAGGAAGGGCGAGGGTGGAAGAGGATGTGGGGAGAAGAGAGAGAGAGAGAAGGGGGCGGAACAGAAAAAAGGAATAAAGAGGGGAATATAAATAGGTTTGCATCCGTTTATATGCGTGGGTCAACGTGTCAATTTCTTCTCGCTCTTTGTATTTTCTTCTCCTATATGGGAGTTTGAACGGATTTCGAATTTCCTTGTCCCAATCCCAATATTATCTCATCCTACCTTTTAAAAATAACATATACTTTACTAATTTAAATGATTCGAACTTGATGTTAATACTACCATTTACTTTTTGATTACTTAGATGTATATTTAATCAACTATTTTTATACAATTTAATTATTAGTATGAATTTGTAAAGATAATTATTAAAAAAAATATTAAATTAATTATTTGTGATACACAAAAAAATTCAGAAATTTATGAATGATGTGTCATTGATCAAAGTGAGTTTGAAACTATAAATAATTTAATCCATTAATTCGTAAATATCTAATTGATGGTATTTATCGATTACACGTCATTTTTCTTAAATTTTTTCTAAAATTCTCATTTTGTCGATTATTACCTTTAAAATATTAAATTTACTATTGTGACACTTAACTAAAATTAGTACAGCAATCAATCAATATGTAATTGTACACAACGGTGTCATATGGATGTTACAAGTGTTATTGGATGATTGATTTTTGAACTTTTTTTTAATTTTGGTGTTTGTTTTGGGTTATTTTTAATTTTAGAATAATTTTTCAATTTTACCCTTACTACCTTAATGAATTACGACCCTGCCGCTTGATGTAAGGGGCCAAAATCGTAGCATTATATTATGAGTTAACGGAGAAAACCTTATCACAGGCACGACCTAAAATGGAGCGGTGCCTTAGCTTATTACCGATTAAGATTCAATTTGGTGAATAATGGTAGGAGAATCAGTATACAAAGCTTAGTGAGGACATTAAGGGAAGAACATGGGAGAACGAGCAGGGCATATGCCTACAACAGAACGCAACAATAGCGCACTCCCTCGACAAACTCCTGCAGTAATATTCTTGGTTGTTAGCAAATATGAACAGGATTTCAGTAAAAATAAGGAGGGCAGCACCATCACATGGTAGCTAGGATGAACACGTTATTTTTTTCATAGAATAGCCTAGCCTAGAACTCAGTAGTGATCACCATAGCCATAGTTTCATAGCTTTCATAGGAGTAAGCATTAGCAGTAATGGTGTTCTTCCATTTCTTAGTGTAACGAGTCTTTATTATCAATGGAGAGTTGGTATTATTATTGGTAATTTGTGCATCAATACAATTCATTATCTTCAATTGTTTCTCGTCACCAAATCTGTTATGGAATTATTTGCTCAACCTTGAGATTCCTACACAAGCTATGACAGTGGTATCAGAGCGGTTGTTCCTCGGATGGAGAAGATGGCTACGGAACATGAATTCAGATATGGTTAATTTACTTCAATTCTTACCCCAACTCCTTACTATGTTTTCTCTCAAATACAACCACCGCCATCTCCTTATTATCAATACAATCCAAACCAATATCCTTCTCCTCCACCTCCTAATACCCAGCATGCACATTATACACAGTCACCCTTCACCTTACAATACACCTTGGCTCATATCCAAATTCCTCCACACCAAACTCAAAATTAGTTTATGCAAAACCAACACTATCCACCACAACATAGCACCAACCACACACCTTAATATTACCCTCGGTAAAAATATCATGCCAGCTACAACCCTTACAACATAATCCCTTCTGGCCACCACCAAATCATCACCACTACCAGCACAACTACCAGTACAGCAACAAATGCATATAGGGCATGACCCTTATCAATATCAACACCATTACCATTAACCACCTTTGTCTCATGCCAACAATAATCAATTCTTACCCTCCTCGATATATAATTTTGCATAACCTCCATCACACGCCCTTTCGATCCCAGCAACAACGTGAAGAGAAACCCCGTAGCAACGTGAAAGCTTCTGTTGGAATTAGGTCAGAGAGCCAAACATGAGATAAAGAAGAGTTTCAAATTTCTGCACTCCAGATGCTCGATACATTTACTGAATGTAGAGGTGCATACATTGAGATGAATGTTTCCGATTCAAAATGTGATGATCAAGTTTGGAAGAATGATTGCAGGGTAAACGAAGGAAAGCAACTTGAATTAGAATACTCAGAGGCCTTATATACCTACTGCTCGATGAAAGTCCAAGAAGAAGGGACATAAAAATTGATTAAGGAGTTTGTAGAGGAGCAGCTTGAATGGAACTATAGACATGGGCATGAACATATGAATGGGGATCAAGCTTATATCCTCCAAGTGCTCGAGGAAATTACGACAAGTGAGGAATGTTGAAATGATGCCTACTCTAGCCTTATAAATATAGGTAGCCGCTCAAATGAGAACCTAAATACCATAGGAACTATAGGAACCAATCTCGATCATTGAATTACCGAACGAAGTAAAAATTTTCGCTACTCTGTTCGTGAATTCACGAACACAATAAATATTTTTGGTAATGTGTCAGTGAATTCCTGAACACAGTAAATATTTTCGTTACTATGTCGACTGTTCCTACAATATTTAGGTTCATATTGGAGCGCCCCTATAACTAATTTCTCTCTCTACCTCCCAATATTTTTTCTCTCTTTCTCTAAATTCATGAATGGGTTATTGAAGAAAGCAGAGAAACATGTTATCAAGAGTCTAGCCCAAGAAACTGTAGCTCTCTCGATGGTCAAGGGTCACCTAGTTTTTCTGTCGGAATTCCGCTAAGGAAGAAGCTCATCCGTTCAGAATTTTTATGGTGGTGAGGGACTTTTTCTCCATTCTCAATCAAGTATGCAAAGAACACAGCAAAATCTCTCGAGTGAACACTAGTCAGCTCGGCAGACCCATTTCAAGTTCCATTGAGTCAGAGCCTTTCATTGTTTTTTCCATTGTAGCTTGAGCTTTTAGCGAATGCAGTGGTAGGTGAGGATTGCGACGGAGAGGAGGCTAAGGGTACCGATATGGTAGTTGGTTTTCTTGAAGGTTTAGGGGAGTTGTAGGACCCTCACGCCGATTGGGTGATTTTCTTGAAGGTTTTGAATTGGGAGGAGAGGGGTGGGTGGTTGTGGCTGCTCGATTCGGTTCTGGTAGGGAAGAGGGGGCGGAAGCTACAGTTGTGGAATTTTCATTGGCATTAAGTTAGTTCTTTGAGAATAAAAGTGAGTTTGGGTGGCTGAGTTGATCGGAGACAATGAGATTGAGTTGATCAGTGGCAGTAAGTGGATTTAATCGGCGGTCGGGTCAATGATGTGTAATCTTGGGAAATAAAATTATATCATGGTGGTGGTGGGGCCCAGTCTGTGGTTGATTGAGGGTTTGTGTGGATCAATTTTCGATACCTTACTGCCTTATAAAATTAGGACGGGACATCGGGATGAGTTAAAGTAGGCCATTCAGGAGTAGTTTGGTCATTTGATCAACTATCAAAACTCTCTAATATCAAAAAATACCAAAATCATGAACAATAAAAAATCACCAAAATCGCATTCCTGATCTGACCCTAATTCATTAGCAAACCCCCTAACCCAATTTTAATTGAGATCCGAGAGTAATGCTAGTGTTGGGCACTAGTAAAGTTAGGAAGGAGGAGTCATCTAATGGAGAGTGAAAAAAGATCCAATTATCGATATTGTGATCTTCTAATAATAATCCGCCATTATAACCTCATCCGGTTGCTTAGAAATTTATGTGTCAACATTGATGGAGATATGGCGTTAGTATCGATTAAGATGGAAGTGAGAAGGAGGAAAGAGGGGAAGAAATTACGCGGGCTTAACTTTAATTTTCCGATTCCTTTCAAAATCATCCCATTTCCATTTAGGTTTATTTCCATTACTTTTTTCCTTATGAGTTTTAATATGTCCTCTTAAATACGATAACCTAAAAGAGTAAAAGTTAGTCAAATGTTCTAGTTGAAACCTGAATGCTGAAATTAAAAGCTTTAGTAAATGTCGAACCATATTTATTTTGATCATCAAAAAGCCCAAGTATAAGGGGTGTTAATTTGTGAGGGTATCCAATGCCATAAACAACTCTAAACTTAGCATTTGACACCTCTAACTTTAGTAAGCATCCTCTTCATGGTGATTTTGCCACTCGTGAACCCTTGGTAGTTCAATATTGATATTTATAAGTTCCTACTACCTTCTAATTAATATAAATAGCGCAAGCACGATCGATCCACAAAGACTTGATGACAAACCTATTAACTAATGCAATACCAGAATTTCGTCTTAGGGTATCTTTGAGAACCCCCGTCCGTTCTCGACGCCCTCGGGATTAATGGTTTTGAATGCATTAATCGAGGTTTTTCCCTTCGGATGAAATGTGTCATCGGGCATCTTTTCCTTGTGTGCGATGAGAACTTTGGTACAACGCGTGAATTTTCTCATTCGTGACCACTCAAACTTGTGTGAAAGATTCAGAGTCGCTACCTCCGTTTATATCTAAGACTTCGGAAGCACAAGCCTTTCGAGATGTGTGAGATTGTAGGTTCGGGGGCTAGGTTACGAATCGGGAAGAGGTTAGGCACCCAATTCGCCCTTTCGGTCTCTTAACAATACTCTAGCATGCATGTCTCCTATTGGTTGGTCAGTTGG
>JAOWAN010000049.1:13169020-13186407 GCA_028566635.1 Lobelia cardinalis
ATGGAGAAGAAGGCTGGCATTTTGGGTTTATATAGGAGACATTTAGCGACTGACTCAGTCGCTATGTCAGTCGCTATATAGCGACTGAGTCAGTCGCTATATTCCACCTACCAAAATAGCGACTGACATTAAATAGCGACTGACAGTCAGTCGCTATACAGGAAGTCAGTCGCTATTTCGTCAGTCCCTATTCTCATGTTTTCTAGTAGTGTTATACCACAAGTTCGCTTAATAGGTTTTTGCCCTTATTTCAAACTCCTCGGGGTATAACTCCTCATCACTATCATCGACATTATTAGACACAACACTAGACACCACTAGACTAGGAGGACCTTGTGGAGACATTTAGGGATCAAGTAAGATAGATTATGGGAATTGTGTGGCCAAAAGTGGTACAATTTAGGTCTGCCATTGATAGGCTACATTTTCAAATTGTGCATGCCCTGTTTTCAAATAGTGTACAATCCGATAGCATATATTGAATGCATTGCTCTATATGGAACTAGCCATGTGCATTACCAATGCACAAATATGACCAACCTAGCTGGTCCCAAACAAATTCCCACAGTCTACTACAACTTCCCACAACCACAAGTTTCTAAAATCTTCAAAACATAATCTGTTCACACCAGCAATTTGGTCAATAAAAAGTTTAAAACACTGCAATAAAGGTGACATTTTACATCAATGAACAAGAGACTCACAAGACAATAAACTTTAACAGTAGACTATAATCTTGCATATATGCCAAAATCCGTTCACAAAATAAGGCATACAAATATGTTTAAAAAGAAGCCAATAAAGGCTATGGTTAGTGGTATACAATCAATGTTACAAATAAAGTCAACAGAGGCTCTATTTTATAGTGAGATCCCGTAAAATTCTTAGTCGAAGATAGGTGTCATTTTGGTAAATCTTAGATAATAACAAGATAATAAATTATAATTTTAACTAAAATAAGTAAATAAAATTTATTCTAAATTTTTTTAGATTCATCAAGGAAACTTCCGTTAACAATCGTTAGGCCACTGGGCTAAAAAGAAAGAATTTTCGTTAAGAAACTAACCAAGAAGAAGAAAAAAAGTTAGAACCGTTAGAAAATTAACGAAAAATGATTAAAGAGGACTAATGAGGTTAGAAACCTAACTTGATGAGAGGCCTTATCCATAAACTTCAAAACCTTGAGGACTCTAAATAATATATAATTAGGAATGGCTGAGGTGCTAAAGTGCACATTTGAAAACTTAAAGGGCCTAAAAGCTAAAAAGCCTAGAGTACTAGGCTTGAAAGCTCATCGAGCTCTCCCCTCTCCCTGCATTGACACATGGCTAGGCTCTAGAGGGGGCCAAGGGTATAAATACCTAGCAATTGGCAACCCTTTCTTCCCCATTTTTCAGCCATTCTAGAGAGAGAGAGAGAGAGAGAGAGAGAGAGAGAGAGAGAGAGAGAGAGAAACGGGTGAAGAAGAAGGAAAAGGGAAGGGAGATCAAACCTGGGATTCAAGGACACTTTGGGACGATCAAGGAACAATCTTCATTGAAGAAACAACCCAGAAAGAGGCAAGAAGGTGAGTTATTTCTTGCTAAAACTCAAGAACTCCTGAATCTGTGATGTATGATTTATGCACTCAGATCTCGATCATTTTTGATGATTCTTGATTCTAAGCTGTAGACAATCTTACAAGGATTAAAATGATATAAATATCACGGAAAACGGTTGAGAAACGAGAGAGATATTGATCAAAAACCATAAAATTGCCATTGAAAAATAGTTTTGAACTTGAGACTTTGAACAAGAATTAAATGGTGAAATCTTAATGAAAAATGGTGATTCTTGATCCTTAAAGGTTGACATGATTAAGGAGAATAACAAGTTTGTTACTGTATTATTTTATTTGATGTAAATATCAGCTTTATGATAAAAAACTTAATCACATTAAAAATTATTTATGATTCAATTTGGCTAGATTTTTTATCATAAAATTGATATTACATCAAAAATAACAATTACGAGTTTAAATTTTGTTCACCGTGTCTTGTGTTAATCAAGATTTTCTGTTACAAATTTAAAATTTTAAATTTTAGGGTCATCTTTTAAATGGTTGAGAGGGAGTTTTAAAAAAATTCCACAAGAATTTACACACCATTTAACATTTTTATTAAAATTTAGATTTTTAAATTTTAGGGTCATCTTTTAAATAGTTGAGATGGGGTTTTAGAAAAACTCTACAAAAATTTACATACCATTTAAAACTTCTATTAAAATTTAGGGTGTGTTCTCATAAACACTTTTTCCCTTATTTTTTGAATTTTTGATTTTTCTCTCATTGTTCCCACAGTTTTCTATCTATCTCTCTCTTACTTTTTACTTTAATAATTACAAAAACTCAAAAACCAAACCAAAAACTACCCATCCAAACACACCCTTAGAGTTTTAAATTTTAGGGTCATCTTTTAAATGGTTGAGATGGGGTTTTTGAAAAATTTCACAAGAATTTACACACCATTTGACAATTCAATTGAAATTTAGAGTTTTAAATTTTATGATCATCTTTTAAATTATTGAGATGGGGGTTTAGAAAAATTTCACAAGAATTACACATATTGACAATTTTATTGAAAGTTAGAGTTCTAAATTTTAGCATCATTTTTTAAATGGTTAGATGGAATTTTAAAAAAATTTCACAAAAATTTACACACCATTTGACACTTCAATTGAAATTTAGAGTTTTAAATTGAGCGACACAGTAACTGATTTTTACTGTATCTTTAGCGACACAGTAACTATCTGTTACTGATATTTTACTGTATTGAAAAACGTGACTCATAGGAACGATTTTTTTCGATTTTTTTTTTTGTTTCAGAACATATTCATGAGGAATCTAGTTTTAAAGAAAATTTAATTATGAAAAAGTACATATTTTTAGATTTTATTTTGAAGTTATAAATAATGAGATGTTTGTATTTAAAGTTTAGGGTAAAAAATAAATATTTGTGTTTACACCTAATCTAATTTTCAATTGACAGAATTGCCCAATTTTTTTGTTTAATTAAGAATTTGCCATAAGTTATTTAAATAAAAATATAATCTCAATTATTAATCTCTGTATAATCTAACTATTAAAATGATTCATATAATTTCTATTTTAATTGATTCTTATTGAATTGTGCAGGCATTACTATATTACTGGTCCTATAAATAAATGCCAATGACCTTATGGGCAAACTCGGAATGACAGGCAACATTAGGGCACACATACTCCCCTACTCGAACTATACCCGAATGTCATTTGCCACTTCCCCATCTACATACGCTCGATTTATTCCCCAAATTCTCTTCGTTGGCGTTTCAGTTCCAAACCCATGCCTCTCTAATCCAAACCATATCTTGTTCCTCTTTTCATCTCACTCAAATCACAACCAGCAGCACAAACCCTAGGAGATGTCGGGCGGTTTTTTCCGGGTGAGCCTGCGAGCACACAATCCAATTTCGCAAAATAATCTGTATTCTGTTCTGATTTGATTGTTAGATCCACTGGATTGTAACTGGTGTCAGTTTGATCTTCTTATTTATCTACTGGTTAGGTTAAATTTTGCGTGTTTGTGTCAGGGTACCTCGGCCGATCAGGACACGAGGTTTTCTAACAAGCAAGCCAAGCTGATGAAATCGCAGAAATTCGCTGCTGAATTGGAAAATCTGGTTCCTCCTTATTCCACTCTTGTTTTTTTTTTTACTTGATGGTTCATGTTGAACCAGAAATTCATGCGGCCTGGCATTCGTTTTTAGTCCGTCTTTGTGAACTTTGCCCTATGGTGATAGTAATATATACCGAGATTGCAATTCCTTGAGAAGAATGCGCACACATACACCTAATTAGGCATATAAAGTGAACATGGGCCAACTACTCTACTTGTGGCACTCGTAGATAGAAAAACAATGTTATTCCACTGGGGTGGGGTGCAATGGGGTTGCTTTTAGTTAAATGAACTTTGAGTATAGAGATATATCAAATTCTTATCCTACTTGTTGTTGTAATATGGCGAGACGTCTGATTAGTTATACTTCACATATTTTAGCTCTACGGCCACAAACTGGCAACCACTGGCATTGCAGCATGCATTGTCTAATATAAGTATTACTGTATCTGCACAATTCTTTTATTTTTTATACATATAAATAAATGTAAGAGCCAGTTCATGTTATTTGAATGGATTAGATATTCATGTGATTGGATTTGTGGCATCTTATGCTATAGGTAAGCTTGAATTAAAACAATTACAACAATAGCAATAACAAAGCCTTTAATCCTAATAACTAGGGATCAGCTATATGTATCCTTTTACGCCATTCCACACGATCCAGAGTCAAGTCATCATATAGATCATATAAATCAGACTTTCATATCTTTCCATATCGTTAATGTCCATGTTAACTCTGGCCTTAACCACCCGTAGCTGGGTTAATACTAATATGATCACACCTCCTAACTGTAGTACTAAGGGGCCTACGTTGTATATGACGAAACCATCTTATGTGGTTCTCTCTCATATTCTCTACTATAGGAGCTACGTTTATTGTTTCTCGTATTTGTTCATTATGAATTCTATATTTTCTAGTTTTAACGCATATCCATCTAAGTATTTGCATTTTTGCTTCACTCATCTTGTAAATTCTCTCTTTAGCGTAGGCATAACAGCTGTTCTGTATATTCTCTCTTTAGCTTTATTGGTATATGTGGATTACATAACACTCCGGATAAGCTTGAATTAAAAGAGAAAAAGAATTTACACATAGCTTTGATGCCCCCATTAGATGCGTACACAATCATATGCTGGGTATACAAGGTAGTAAAAAACGTATAATGAAAATGGCAGTTGGTTATATAAGTAGATGCAATATATATTCTGCATTATTTAGGTTGCTTTAGGTTGTTTTTCTGATTAAAAAAATATTTTCTTATGTATATGTGGATGGTGTAATTAGGTTGACACTTCAAAGGTTAAAATGGATGTTATGCGGCCTTGGATAGCACACAGGGTGACTGAACTTCTTGGTTTTGAGGATGAAGTGCTTATCAACTTCATTTATGGCCTTCTTGAGGAAAAGGTAATCGAAAATCGAACTTTAATATTGGAATGTGGAGATTGGGTATATATTCTTTGCCTTTTCTTATTGCTTCTATGGGAAAATTATCAGCTGAATTCTGACCTGCTAAGGTGTTGAGATCTTACGCTGAATGTAGGTGTCCAATTGCCATAATCGCACAAATTTCATGTCATGTTGGCACATATACTTTGGCAAAAATGAAGATATGATGTAACACAACTTAAGACTCATTAGAACCGAAATTATGACAACGTTTTCTCATTTCTGCATAATGTAAGAGGTTTCGTTAGAGCGTTCTGGAACTTGCTAGATTACTTGTTAAGTATGGTCTTTGGAACATCCTCAAGGCGACAAGGACCACTTTAATATTACCTAGGGAGTAGGCTGTTTTTGAAAATCAATGAACTTTTTGTTCTAATCTGTGACGAAATGTACACAATTGTGAATAAACGTGCAAGGTTCATCTGTTCCTTGCTCTTGCATTGTTTCCTTTTTTTTTTTTTAAATTTCGAGTCATCATCAAGTTTAATGGTCTACTACTGAACTGTGTGTTGCTTCATTTCTCTGGATACAGTTAGTTAATGGAAAGGAGATTCAAATCTCACTTACTGGTTTCATGGAGAAAAATACTGGGAAATTTATGAAAGAGCTTTGGACACATCTTCTCAGTGCCCAAAAGAATGCAAGTGGTGTTCCTCAAGAGTTCCTGGATGCCAAGGCAGAAGAAGCAAGGAAGAAGAAGGTAAAGCCTGTGTAGTACTAATTAAACTACTTAACAACACATGTCTTGTGATCCATCTCAAATTTTTAGTCCTATTTGACTTCTCTGCATTTATGGACCATTTCATGCGTCTTTTATTCTCATTGCTGTATCATGGGTTGTAGGTGGAGTCGGATCGAATAACTAGCGAAATACAGAAGAAGAAAGAGAAGGAGGGTCAAGAGCTTGAGCAAGAGCGAATGAAGAAGATGGTAAGTAATTTCTTTTTCCATGCAAGAGTTAGTTTACAGAGAGATGGGTTTTTGGTTTTAACTGTCGCTTGTGTTTCTTATGACATTCAGCCTGCTTCTGCAATTATTTGGGTTCATGTCCTTTACCTCAAACTACTGTAGGACGGTGCTGCTCTGGAACCAAGTTCAAGGCATCAGGCTAGGGATTCTACTGCTCGATCTGTTGATGAGAAAGATGTTACTGGGAGGAATGGCTCAAGAGGAAGGACCAGGTTAGTTTTGCTAGTTGCATATATCATCCTGGTCTTCCTTTTCTATGTGATATGAGCCTATTTGAACTTACTGGTAACAGCATTTTTTTTTGAGTGCACCGGTTATAGGCAATAGAGTTCCATGTATTTATTGTTTTGCGAAGCTTTGAAGATTGGTCTGTTGAACTGACTGCATTAACAAATGTTTGGGTTGTATCTTATCCCGAGAGTTGGGACACTATGGAAGTTTAAACTATGAAATCGAGTAGAAAATTATGAACATATTCTCAAATGGAAGATCATGTGCACTTAGAGGCATTAGTTGACACTATTTGCCATGTATGTGGTTACGAATTTTCCTACTCGATTGTAATTTCACTACTGCCCTCATATTGTAAGGGTAAAAGTTACTGTTACATTGCTTGTTACTTCTCTCACCAGATTGTTATGTGCTTAGATTATTTTCTCATCACGTTCAGTATTTGGATTCCTGTTACATTGTGCTTGCCAATTAAGTTGTTTCTTGAATTTATTTTCTTCTAGATAGATAAGCTTGGCTGCTGGTTTAGGGGTCGCTTCTCTGTTTTTCCTTGAGCTCTTCTACCCATATATGTGTGCATATTTTTTCATGGTTTGTGGAAAAGCCTCTTAATTGCTTCAAAAGATTTACAGCAAGAAAGTTGAGGCACTATTTTATTTGAATTCTCTTGTTTGCCAATTAAGTTGTTTCTTACGTTTTATTTTCTTCTAGATAGATAAGCTTGGCTACTGGTTTAGGGGTTGCTTCTCTGTTTTCCTTGAGCTCTTCTACCCATATATGTGTGCATATTTTTTCATAGCTTGTGGAAAAGCCTCTTAATTGCTTCAAAAGATTTACAGCAACAAAGTTGAGGCACTATTTTATTTGAATTCTCTTGTTTAATTCTTTGCACATCATGTTGGGTATCTATAATTGGTGTTGAGATATTGACAGTTTTTTTTTTTGTCAAGGACTGTGCATAGAAATACTTCCTGTCTTGCCTAGTTTAGTGGACATCTCACTATTGTCTGCAAATATGGTATTCTGTGACCAGTTTAGGGCATAATGCTTATCAGAGTTTACCATTTTTCTGACAACATGACCCTCAGTTTTTACTGTTTGTCTATATTGAGCTCTCAATCTGATATCTGAATCGCTTCTGTTAATCATGTGCATTATGAATTTCTTCAATGATTTAGAGTTAGTGCTTCCTTTAAATAATTGGGCTATATGCTATTACACATGCTTGATGTATTTGGTAACATGCTCAATTTTGAAGTGTTTGTGGTTTCCTGGCGAATTCAAGTGGTCCTCATGTCATGTCATGATATGATATGATGAATTCAAGTGGTCCTCATATATATAACTTGGTTCTTGTCAAACTATTTTCTCCTTATCTTATGTTGGTAAACTGGTATTTAGCACATTTAAAAACTCATGGCCGGAACGATGGGGGGTTTTGTAGCAGTTTTCTTAACAGTCTTTGAGGTATTTATTTTGAACATTGTTTGTTTTTCTTGGTCGTGTGACAAGTTTTCATACTTGGTAATATTTAGATTCTCGTCAAAATACATCTTGATGAAAAGTATTAGTTAAAGGCACTTTGTACTTCTGTTGTTAAAAGGTCTAATACTATTCATCTTTGCCTGCACAGGGTTTCTCGATCTCCTCATTCAGCCGATCATTCTCTGGCTTCGCCTAGGTATGTTTTGAATCAGTAGTTTGTTTACCTCTAAAGTTCCTGAGTCATGACTTGATGTCTTTTTTTCCTTTCGTTTTTGTTTCCTTTGTGGCTCTGTGTATTCTGATTGATTTTCAAGGTTATGTATCTGAATCTTTTGGGGTTTTAATGCAGAAGAAAACCTTCAAGGTCAATTAGCAAATCCCCCAAGTCCAGAAATCTTGTAAAGTATGTCGTTTATATGCAGTTGCACTAGCCTCATCGTTATTTTTATAATTTGAATCGACTGCTTATCATTATTTTCCAACTGATTCTAGGAGCTGTATTTAAACCTATGTTTCTCTTGTTACTTGTCCTATTTATGCTGTTTTCTCGAATTTGTTTTGGTCTCAGTGGTAGGCTCAGGTCAAGAAGTATCTCTGTATCTCCTTCACCAGGAAGACGCTCTGTTTCTTCTGGAAAAGTGCACCGCTCTCCGTCAAGACCGTCAAGACGGTCTCTGACGCCTCACCAGAGGGATTCACACAAGCAGTCCCTCTCTCCGCCAATGCATGAACCTTCTCAATTAAGACGGAGATCTGTGTCACGTTCACGCCGTAGATCACCTTCTCCTGTAAGGCGTAGGCTGCGATCCCCCATGCGCCGCAGATCACGTTCGCCCATGCGCCGCAGATCACGGTCTCCCATGCGCCGCAAATCACGCTCTCCTCTAAGACGCAGATCACGGTCACCCTTTCGGCGCCGATCACGTTCACCGATTCGGCGCCGGTCACGTTCACCCATTCGACGCAGGTCACGTTCACCCATTCGACGCAGGTCACGGTCACCATTGCGATATCGGTCGCGGTCACCAGTGCGACGCAGATCTCGATCTCCTTTACAGCGCAGATCACGGTCTCCATTTCCTAAATCCCCCTCTCATGTTCGACGTGGGTCACCATCCCCTGGTGGATCACCATCTCCTACTCGCCTCAGGTCGGTATCCCACGGTCAGAGAAGGTCATCATCTCCATTTGGAAGCGAGTCATCATCTCCAGTTCAAAGGCGCTCCCAATCTCCAAATCGACGGAGGTCACCATCTCCAGTTCAACGGAGGTCGCCATCTCCGGTCCGACGGAGGTCACCTTCTCCAGTTCGACGGAGATCACCTTCTCCTCTTCAACGTAGGTCACGTTCTCCTATGAGAAGGCGATATCGAGGAGCTCCGTCAAGTCCACGTCGTAGGTCTCCTTCTCCACTCCGGCGTAAGTCATCTAAGATTAGCAGACGTGGATCGCCCAGTCCTGGACATAGGTCTCCTTCTCCTCAAAAGAGGACTTCTCAGTCGCCAATCCATCGTGCTCCTGGAAGGAGATCACCAAAGCGCCAGCGGAGATCACCCTTGCAATCTCCTAGAGACAGTCTCAGGTACCAGACAATCTAAAGTTACTTTTTCTGTGATAAGTAAGTTGCATATCTTTTACTGTTAGCTGGTCTTCGTAATCCCATTACTCTACTGTATATCCTTAGTTGAGATTTAGATGATGTTGCACTGAATTAATGATGCTGGACAAGCACGCTTTTTATACCCAATTCACACTTCTTAACATTGATTTGTTATATGTGTTTAAAGCATTTATGGATCATTAATCAATTTGCAGAACCATTGAAAAGTATTCTCCGGGTCGTCGTCCTCCTGCAAGGGAAAAGGCGGACCGCACGGTTGAGTCCAGTAAAGGATCAGGCGCTTCAGAACGTCGACCCCCTGTTTCAGCAATGTCTCCGCAAAGAGATTTGGGAGACCGAAATGGTTTTCGTAATAAGGTGCCAGCTCGGTCACCCTCCCCATCGAAATCTCCATTCAACTCTGAATTTCCAACAGCTGCTAGAAAAAGGAGTACCGTTGAAGATAGTAGGTCTGTGCTAGCTATAATCTCCACATTTAAATCTTGTGATAATTCTGTGCTAATACATTGTTCGGAGTCCTGCTGAACTGCCATTTTACGTTTATGATCTACAGGGCAAGTAGTCCCGAGAGTCCTGTGAAACAAACTAGGGAAAGGGTGATCCATGTTGACAGCCCAAGTCCATTGAAGGTCAGAAACGAAAAGCCTATTCGTGACAGTCCAGCCATTGTAGAATATGAAGAAATTCACCATGCTAGGTTGGTTTGCCATTTTTTCTGTTTCATAAATATTGGTGTACCTGTGCATGCAATGCCTCAAAATATTTGCATTGGTTTTTCTGTTGATTTTAGGGAGGAAGATAAAATGTCAAAGTCTTCAGGGAAGAGAAATGTGCATTCGTCCCCAGTCGAGGATCAGAAATTGCAGGTTGAGAAGGCTCATTACAAGAAGGAGCCTTCTCCTGAAAGATTAGCTACTCGGCGCTCTGGGGAGGTTCGGAGCCGTGCTGACAACAATGAATCAAAAAAGCACCAGAAGTCAAAGAGGTTCTTCTTGATACTCTTATATTTTCCTTATTGTAGGGTTATATCGTTGCAAATTTTCTGATACAGGGACTTAAAATTTCTTTCAAAATTTGACAGCAATAACATTGCTGGAAGGGCTTCTTATCCAGAACTCACTGAACAAGGTTCACCACGAACGTTTAAAGGCACTTTGCCAAATGATAGGGTACAGAAAGGGGCATCTGGGGAGGAATATAGAGCTGATGAGAGGAGTCGTTCTCGTCCAAATGACACCAAGGGCAATCCTAGGCCTGATGACTTACAGAAGGTTTCTAAGGGTTCCAGGAAGACTGATGGGAATGATCAGAGTTGTTCTGTGGATTCTGGCTCCGAGGAAAGTGATGAGCAGAGAGCTGAAGTTAAAGAAAAGAGAAAGCACAAAAGGTTGAAAAAGAAAGATGTGGCATCAGATGATGACGATAGCTACGATTCCCACATAGAGGATAAGAGGGAAGCTAAGAAAAGAAGGAAAGAAGAGAAGAGATTGAAGAAAGAGGAAAGACGACGAAGACGGGCAGAAAGACGTCGCCGAAGGGAAGATAGACATGCAGAGAAGCAAAAATTGAAGTCAGTTGGTTATAGTAGTCCTCTTTCAGATTCAGACAAGAATCATGGTGGCTCTGATTCTGAGGGTGACCGGGTTGCTAAGAAGGAATCCCGTGCAACAAACAGCGACAATGCAGTATCCGATCAGAAAAAGCTCGAGATTGAGTTACGCGAGAAAGCCCTTCAATCACTTAGAGCGAAAAAGGGCGCTGGCCACTAAATTACTGATGCTTCGAACTATCGACTGTTATTCTGTGTTACTTAATGCTTTGGTCTATGTTAACTCTTCAACTCTTTACATTTTGGATGTGTATTGTTGATAGCTGTTTAATGTTAAGTCTGATTTACTGCTGGCAGCTGAAATGGATAATGAGGATTTCCCGAGCTATTGTCTTGACTGCTACTTTATGCTGAACTTCCTGCTAGATTTACTGGTAATAAATGTCTTCCCTTTGCTGGGAATTTGTTCTTTTTACATAGGATATGCCGACATTATGGATGTATGGTACCTTATTACCTGGAATGGTGCTGCTTGCGACCAATGATATCATTTAGTCAGAATTATATTAGGAATTGACATGTGATGTTATTTGTTTGCTTGCTGTGAGATGTGAGCTTTAACTAATCTTTCAGTGATCAGGTTTCTAGCATTAACTGATCTAGATATTTATCATTTGTGATGAATAAAATCAACCTGAAGGTCCTGGCGATCTGCATCTAATATTACGTCGTTACTAAATGGGATTTCTGGTTAATTGATAGATGAAATATTGCCAACTAGATGACTTGGTTGAGCAGATCTTGTGCAGTTTCACATTTTGATCATCGAATCAGGTAAAACGCTCATGCCTGAGTAGGTTCTTCAATCTTTATAAATTAAAACTTCCCTGTGAGCTATACTTTTGTGCTTAAATCAACTTTTCTTGTCCTCGGAGTGTTTTGGGAGCTTGAAATTTGTCGCTGACGGTTTTGATTTTCCGTTCTCCAGGATGCCTTAGGCTTGCTTTCTTCCTGTCCTCATGTTGACATCGGCCTTTAAATCAAGTACTGGTGCGTTAATATGTGTGTAAATTGCTCATTAATGAATCTTTATAAAAATGCACTATTGCATCAACTCTTACTTTTTCCCTATTTAATTGTAGTTTCTTCACAAACGCTGACAATGGCATTTGTCTTGAGTTCTGGATTCTATTCTTTGCCAAGCCGTAATTTTCTGTTTAATTAAAAAAGCAGATACTGAAAATTGTTAAGTGTTTTGCTTTGTTGATTTAGATTGAATGGAGGAATCTATCATCTTAGGTTGCTCCTTTGCGAAGAATTTAAGGAACAATATTCTTGATGCTATATCAGCTGAACATGGGCTTCATATCTGGGCCCTGCTGCAATGACTCTTTAGTTGGATTTTAGACTTTGTTACTGGTGTGGGGTCTAGAAGCAGGTATATATAATTTTTTGTTGGTGGTTTGAGTTCATTTTCATCTCCAGTATCTGTGGTGAGCTTAATGAGTATTGATGGTGGTAATTCTGGTAATATAGAAGAGGTGCTCTTTTACGTGTTTGCTCTTTGCAGTTGTTCTATAAGTAGTCTAGTTTTTGATATGGATGAATCTGACGATTCATAGATAGGATGTTAGACAACTGGAATATTCAAGATGATTTCTGAGGTCCATTACCTTGATAGTTGATAGACAACATCTTTTGGTGGATGACATAATTTCTAGTTTTTTAGTGTGTGGGGATGAGGGTTAATAAAGGCAATCTAACCCTGTCATGTTGCCTGTTTTGATGCTGAATTGGCATGCTATCATCTTATTCTGATGCAAATTAATCATGGCTGGTTTGTTGACTGTTGAAAGGGATGGGTGTGTTTCGCACGGTGAACCGTGGATACTCGTTATCTCCTTCGACTGGAAGATTCAATAATTGAAGCGGTTTATTGGTGGATGCTTATTCCGGACATGCCAGAAGACAAATAAAACAAAATTTAAACCGCTAGTTTGCAAGTAAACTTACATACATATATATATATAGGTTCGGGTTCCAATAGGAATCTAAATATCGGTGTGTCTTGAGTAATTCACAGGATACATACCAAATTTGCTACATAGTCTTGAGTAATTCACATGATACATACTGCATTGTGTATTTATCTCAACATACCTAAATTTTTGATCCAGGTTACAAAGCTTACAATTTTTGATCTCAGCTGTGTTTTTTGCTCTAATTCAACCATCGAGATTGGTTCTTGCGATATTTATTTTCTCATTTGAGTTTCTACCTATATATATATAATGCCCGTGCCCTTGGCGCGAGGGCACGGCGCAGAAAAGGGAAAAAAAAGAAAAGAAAAAACTAACTTAAAAAAATTAACATTTTATAAAAATTTTGAATTGAAAAATGGGGGGAATGGTGTTTAGAATAAATGGTTGGAGATTGGATGATTAAAATTTTTGAAGGGTGTGGATTAAAATGCTGGTTTTACTGTTTATAGTGTCACTTCATGAACAGTAAAACCAGCCTTCTTTTATATTATATATATAATATGTATATAGATATTAAAAGTGTGACATTGTGGTCTAGCAATTTAGTTTATCCATCTCAGTTTCAAAAGCAACTCCGCAATTTATTAAAACCAACGAGGTCTCTTGAAACCATGTGCATTAACTGATTGCTTTTGACATATAGTATTATTCCGAGGACCTCAGCTAGCCGATTCCTCAGAAGTTGTGTCTTTACTCTGCTTTGCATTGTGGATGAACGGCAAACTAGTATTTCTTTGTACCCCAAGTCTTTTTATATGGTAGTAGGCTCAGATAGAAAAGGGCAAGTCATGCCTTTTTTCCTTCAATAACCACAAGGTGCATACAACATAGGTACACGTGTGCCAATATAATTGATGATTGTGTCTGTTCCGGGACTTTTCTTTAATAGTTGGAGACTCCTAGGGACTTGAGGAAGATACGGAGAAGGAGCAAGTTTATCAACTAGGTAAGAGGTATTGATGTGCGTTTCTTTGCGAGAGGAGAGCATCATAATTAGTAAGATTGACTAGATGACTTTGTAGAGGAGGAAGATTTGTGGATATTTTGGTGGATACATATGGGGAGTAAAAGCTACTGATACAAGAAGCAAAGCATTAAGTTAGATGTCTGGGCGTGTACAAGGATATGATTCTGGGATGAGTCTGCCACTAAGAATAATAGAAGTACTCTTCTGAGGGGGCATACACTCTGTATTCCCATATTTAGGCAGTAGATGGGAGGATAGAATGGTCTGGGAAGGGTTACCTCTGAAGACTTATACTGGACAAAGTCTTAATCTTAATGCTTTTTCAGTGAATAGCTACTTCGACTTCGACTTCGTGATAGAAGGGAATTCACTTGTTTGCGTCAGTATCTGCTGAAAAGGATATCTTATGTGCTTATCCATCATTTTGGCGCGAGAGCTTTTGAGGGAGAATTTGACATAAATAAAGTTGAACATCCTTGCTACAGGTAAATCCTTTTAGGATTGTGGAGTTGATGTATTATTCCTTTAAATACCCCCATCCGTTCCATGTAAAGAGTGTCATTGAGTTTTTTTTTGTCTATCTAATTTGACCAAAGATGTAACTGCGCCAATTGATGTAAATATTTAAGAACAACAATTTTCAGTAGTTTTGATGTATTTGCATCTATTGAATTTGTATCACCTATAGGATAAGTAGTATGTTAAAAATTGATTTGATCGTCTCTTTGGCTTTGGCTTTGGATTTTAAAAAGGAAACTGAACTCTTTGGCTGGAATGAAATGAGTGTACATTAAATGATATATGTATGCCTCTCAATTTACAAGTAGCCTCACTTCAGGGGTAGTTGAATTGCAATCTTTTCATTAATCATCCTTGCCACACTGTATTCTTATTAGTACATGTCCAAGCATGGAATTGTTCTTCGTTACATTCCCGGGGCAGTCTGTGTGCGATTATGTAAATCTGTGTAAAATTTCCTGCAAGTGTCTCTTGCCAGTAGCTTATGCCTTGCTTATACATGTATGTGAACCCTCCAGGACTAAGAGGTTATTGTAATACAATACTCATCAAGAATTGTAGGTGTTTTACCCTGGGCTGGACATATCCTCTTAACGATTCTTGATGGCCTTGACTTGGTCTAGCAATCAAAACGATTTGGAAATCATTGTCAACTGGCAATTCATTTCTGCTAGGTGCTCGTTTCTTCTCTTTTTCTGTTTCATTTCTTGCTTGTTATACCTATTGTGAGATCAATGAAAGTGAAGTGAGTATTTGAGTTTCACAAGGTAGATCTCAGGTAAGCCGATCACAGGTGGTGTACTATTATTTTCACCTCTATCTGGACTCCTTTACGCTGATGAGGGTGCAACAATAATAAAGGGGTACTTTGCCCTGTATGTGCTCATATGGGTGAAGAATTTAGGGGTGGCAAATCATGCCCATATTCTGCCTGTCTAGCCCGCCCTGAATTAAGTGCGTATGTCCAGCCCATTTACTAAGCAGGCTCAAATGGGCAGCCATTTAAGACCAGCTAAAAGACAGGTGTATTTGGGCAAAAGAGCGGGTGCCCATTTACTGGCATTTGCTCAATCTCTATACCCAAATACACAGATCTCATTTTACCTAATTTTCTCAAATCATTTGGTATCCTTCCATGCCCTGTGATACCATACATTCTATGAATCCTATGGTGAACTGCTCCGATTTGCTTTCTTCATGGCATCGTTCTCGTCAGATTTTGATGAAGCAAAGGCCCAATGAGAGTATGTAATATAACAAGTCTGTGAGTGTCATCGATAGAGTTTCAAAATCAAAACGCAGACTTTCTTTTTCTATATCTTGCTTGCTTGCTGCTGCTTCTTACTTCTTCTGATACAGGCTTGCATTTTCTACTGAAAATGTAGGTGCAAGCTTATATTTACAAACTGATTCAAAACTGGGTATATTAGAAAGAGAGATTATAAGTCGGGTTGAAATTTCTTTAGTGTACCATTTTTTCCCATTTATTATGCTTTTCTCTTGTTTCCCCTTTTTAAATATGACAAGAACCCATCATTTTTCTCAAAAACAGGCAAAAAAGAAAGAAAAAAAAAATCATGGTGGATAACGTGCTAAGCCTCGATAGAGAAAGAGGGCAATGAATTCTTGGTTTGAAATGGTGGGAGCTAGTTGTTGCTGCATGTGTCGAGGTTAGGTAGCTTGCGTAACGATGTGTTGGAAAACCCAGAAGAGAGGAGAAATTGGCTGGGACTTGAAAAATATTGGGCCTGGAGTTCCTTTCAAATTTTCAATTATGCAATTTTCGAAATGTAATGTTGCTTCAATCTCCGTTGCAATTCGGAGCTATGATTAGGGAATCCAAATTTGTTGCTAAGAATCCAATTCTCGGGCGTGAACTATGTTAGGTTGTTGATTCGATGGAGATTCTGGCGATTAGTGTTCGGAGAGGAGTAGGGAGTGTGCTGTGCTGGGAAGAAAACCGAACAAAGAGTTTGATGGGTGGTTCGGTATTTGTGAGTCTTTGGTGGGTTTGTGTTTGATACGGGTGAGTAGTTTGAAGAAAGAAAAAAGGGTTGTGCTCACAAATGAAGCATGCCGCAGAAGATGGTCGGTAAAAATGGTCGGAGAGGTGCCGCTGTTCTAGGCGACTCCAAAAAAAGGTGGTGAGAATAAGCTATTGCATTGATTAATTTTGTAGTTCATTTTTCATTAATCCGTAATCTGACTCTTAGGTGTCATTTTTCTGTGAAAATGATTAATTTTCAACCAATATGGATATTAAGCAAAGGAAGACAGTATTTGGATACTATGAACGATTGGTGCAAAACATAAGAGCTAAGAGTTCGTGCCAAACAACACCCCCCACATGTACACAAACTCTTAAGAAATGCTCTCACGCAGAACCAAAAATGGAAAATGAAAAAAAGAGCGATGAAGACCACTTTCCATCCATAATATTTAGAAGCCAACAACTTGAATGGTATATTGCGGGTTTAAATTTTAGGAGAAATTTTTGAGATTTTGAATCATTTGTAGATGAGATCAGTTAATAAATTCAAATGTGGAGATTTTATTCATCCAATGTGGTGGGTAGTTTTCTGTGGCCATCAAAATTCGTTCTCCTATTTGTCGAGCTCTGAATCGTCGTGATTTACCTTATCTCCTCAAGTGTGAGGTAATTTAAGAGAGACGTCTAGAGTGGGTGATTCTACCTTTTGAACAAGTTATGGTCGAATCACGAATTCAATATCGCTCCACTTGAACACATAGTTAATACGGTAAAATTTGATCACTGACTAATATCACATTTCAAACATTATCCATTTTTCATCTACTACCACTATATTTATACACTCACATAAATCAATTCAAACT
>JAOWAN010000049.1:13227421-13239790 GCA_028566635.1 Lobelia cardinalis
CCATCCTTCGTAGTGGTCTTGATGAAGGGCCTGCCCGTTGGGCTTTACCTTCAGTTAGTATTGGGCCTAGTGTTTGGACATGGGCCCATCAGTAATTATTAAAAAAAGGGGAGAAAGTAATTATTAAAAAAAAAGGGGAAAATATTAAGAAGAAACGTGCCACGGGCTTTCGTTTGTGCTTGCATGCTAGGTAAGAAAAAAGTACTTCCAACTTAGGTGGTATTAGTATATGAATATGTAAAAGGAGTAGATAAGAGAGACAAAACTAATATTTTTGAAACTTATTTTATTAATAAATTTTTTGAATGTTTTTCAAACTTTGTTAAAAAAAAAAAAAAAAATCACGATTAAACGCAACCAAAACATGTCTCACATTGACAATGTTACTGCTACGTACTCCCTCCATTCCAAATTAGTTAAGGTTTAAGGTAAGATTACACAAACCAAGGAATATATTAAATATACTTTAATTTTCCAATTTTACCCCTTTTTTTACAAAGAATGTTTTTTCAAATTCTTCTCAACAACTATTATCTTGAAATTGAATGCAATGGTAATTTAGGAAAATTGTAAAAAAAAAATAGGCAAAATATCAATTATTTTGGAATAATTTTTTATTTTCAAAAGATCAACTAATTTGGAATGGAGGGAGTAGTAAGCCAATTGCATTAATATTGATGATAAAGACGAAAAAGAAATTAATAAAATGTCTGAGCCCGGGTTCGAACCGGGGACCTCTAGTGTGTGAGACTAGCGTGATAACCAACTACACCACCCAGACTAACCATATTTCGATGTTTATATCTTGGATTTTAAATTATTTAACATCTTCATCGGCCGGTAATCAGTTTTCTCCTCCCATTTGTCTCCACTCTCAACGGCAACCAAATTCTCGTCATCCGCGTAGCTCAAACTCACCCTAATTAACTGTCCGACGTTGCTACGGTCGGTCATGGAGTCTCATCACGCAACCCTCGGTCGGCGAATGGTAATATTCCTCCCCTCCATTGTTGTATAACATTTTGATTTATCTCATCGCTGTTCGTTTTATCAGAATATTGATTTTTTAATTAATAAATTGATTCATCTATGCTTTAATTGATGTATGTGTTCAAATATAAATGCTTATTAGTTAGAGGAACTTCGTCAAAAGAGAGCAGCAGAGAGATTGAGCAAGACCTCATCTGGACCCGATCTCTCTCAAATTTCA
Organism: Lobelia cardinalis; assembly: GCA_028566635.1. NCBI lineage: Eukaryota > Viridiplantae > Streptophyta > Magnoliopsida > Asterales > Campanulaceae > Lobelia > Lobelia cardinalis. Next base: position 13,228,632 of record JAOWAN010000049.1, read on the forward strand.
AGCCCTAATGGTATCTTTTTCTTCCTCTTGTTATTGATTTTGATCATTTGATTTTATCCATGTCGTGAATGAATTTATTGTTTGGCTCTCTGGATTTTACTGCCTGATCGTTTTGATTTAAGTGACGTATTGTTGAACACAGATTCCGTGGTGATTAAGAAATCGGTTAGCGGAAATGGACTCTCCGAGGTATCATTTTTGTTTTCTTACAATTGATTTGCTTCATCAGTTTTATTTGTAAATTCAAATGGTCTTTCAATTTGGGATTACATTTCGCATTTCTCCCTCCCCTCACGTCGAAAGAGTTTTGTTTTGAATTTTGTAGTCAATTTGATCATTTTTCGGAAAGGATTTTTTCTTAAACTGAAATTCCTGCACGTCATTGTTTTTTATATGTACTTGATGAAGGTTGTAATTTTATCCTTTCTAGCAATGCAAGTAGATGTTGCATTGCGATTCCGAAAGGGTCAAATTGGCTCTCTTAAGTTGGGAATGTACTTTGCTGAGGGAAACCGCCTACAAATTCATTTTAAGAATGATGGGGCATGTCATTCATGATGGTTTTTGTCAGTTAATATTTCTTTAGTTACGTTTTGTTGTAATTGTTGCAGCATGATATTAGTGGCCTGGTATCACAACTTCAAGAGTTGCAGAGAAGGAATGTAGAACTAAATCAAGAAAACAAGAAATTGAGTTCAGAGGTTTTGTTATAGATATTGTCATCACTATTACTGTCAAGTTTAGCTTAAGTTAGTGCGAATTACAATGCTGATGTATCTTTCTTGTTTTGCTTCAGCTTCATACTAAAGAAGTTGAGAGTGACATGCTGCTGAAGCGTCTGAGTGATCTGGTGAGTGAAAATGCTGAAGTTTTTTCCTTTTCGTTGATTTTAAGGAAATAAATTTTTCTTTGGTTGAAAAGTGGACTTAATTGTCTTGATGTGGGATATTAATTGATAATATGTTCCATTCAGAAAAGGTTGACTCATTAGTAAAGAGTATTGCCTTAAAAGTTAGATAACAGAACTGGTGCTTTACTCTTTCTCCCCCCCCCCCTCTCCCCCCAAAATAAGGATTGAAATTTTGTTTTGCTGTCTTTTGGTGGATCTTCTTTACTCGGCACATATGCCTACAGAAAAGAAGCAAACTTTGATCCCCAAAAGCTATTGTTCTCTGACTTCATTGTCTTCTTATGTTCATGTGCTGCTTTTGTTTACAAATGTTGCTTGTGTGACCTTGAGTACCAGCTGACTGTCTTGGTCTTGGACTGTGCACATGGTTATGATTCCCTTGTGCTTCGGGAATCATGGTGTGACTCCCTTCTAAAGCCTTGAGCTTGCTATGGTGTGCCACTTGTAGAATTTACTGTCATTTCATAACTTAGAGATACTGTTCCGAAATGTAATAAAGCTAGATAGTTAAAATGCTAGTTGGAACATGATAAGCCCTGATTATGAAGTGTTTCCGCTTGCTTTTGTTTACAACCAGAAGTAAACCTGACTTGAAGATATCCAAAACTTCAGTTAGCGGGATCTCAAAATTCTGTTTCCAGAAAAAATCTCATAGTAGGCATCTTAAATAATGTCACCTCAAGAAAATCATACAATCCATCGGAGATATCAGAGATTAGATTACTGATAAGGCAAAATTCTCTTACAACTGTAAGTTATAAATCCGGCAAACCAATGTACAAGGAATATATAGAAAATAAAAGAAATTAACTTATCACATAGTTGCAACATAAACCTTTTGAACTCGATCTACTTCATATGTTCATTTGGATTCGACTTATACTTCTATATTTTATGGGCCAAGATACACACCAAGATTCACATCATTATTTGACCTCTAGTTATTTGGCATATTCTTAAAATAAGGCTGAAGGTTCACACTTCACCCTCCATAAAGTCGCAAAGTGCCTCTCAGTTCACATCATACTTGATGCTGTCAGCAGGAGCTGACTGTACCCTCGAGCACAATTGGAGCACGTTTAAACAAATAGTTTGGCACAAACATAAGTGTCACCCATCACCATTGGTGCATTAAGCGGCATTATCTATAGTATAAATGAGGATTGTTAATGCGACCTTATGAATAGTAACATATATCTCTTAATCCTAGCCATTCAATTATTTTTCTTCTAATGGTGGAAGAGTGTGTGTGGGGTTGTGTGCTATAGGTGAAAGAGAATGTGTGAGTGGGAGAGGGAGAGAAAGTGTGAAGAGTGTGTGGGATTGTGTGGGATTGTGTGTTGTGGGGATGTGTATTGTGTGTAGACGAGAGAGAATGTGTAAAGAGTGTATGTAAAGTGTTTGCTTTTAAATGATTTTAGTTAACTAATTAAATATTATTTAAACTACTAAAATTAATAATTGAATGGTGGAAGAGCATGTGTGGGTTGTGTGTTATATAAGTGAGAGAGAATGTGTGAAGAGTGTGTGTCGATGAGAGAGAAGGTGTGAAGACTGTGTGAGATTGTATTTTGTGGGGTGTGTTGTGTGTAGGCGAGAGAGAAGGTGCAAAGAGTTTATATAAAGAGTTTGTCTGTTAAATTATTTTAGTTAACTAATTTTATATTACTTAAACTTACTAAAATTAATAAATTTTAATTTATTAGTTTTTGAATATTAGTAACATTTTTCTATATAAATATAGTATTATTTAAAATTATTTAATTCAATTATTATTTTTAAACTATTTTTTCACTTCATGCTCTCGAACACAAATATTTTTTAATTTCTTATAAATAATATTTATTTTAAAATATTTAATTAAAAATTTTCTGCCTAGGGCACGGGCATTTTCTAGTGTTTAAAATCCAAAGAAATTTGCATTATCTAGCCTTCTGAGATGTATTCTCCTCTTCCATCTTGCCATGGCCATGTAGCATGATCGAAGATATTTCTTTAATGTTTGAACAAAGAGCTTTCTCTTGAAAATTTAGGCTTGTCTTAGGAAGGGGATTCTATATCAACTCTTAGACCTTGAAAATGCTGGCTATTTGACGTGTGTATTTTCCTTTGACCGGTGGCATTATGTCATTCATTTGTAGTCCAAAGATATATACTCCCTCCTTTCCACGTGACGAGGGACGCTGACAAAGTTTTGCAAATTAAGGAAATGGTTGAAAACTCGTTAATATCTTGAAAAATCCCACGGCAAGGGGGCCCATGCTTATCCGTCAAAGCAAATGGAAATTAATATTGTCAATTGGGATGGACTAAAAGGAATGTCCCTCTTCAAGTGGGACATACCTAAAAGGAAAGTCTCCCTCTTCATGTGGGATGGAGGGAGTAACTTTTTAAACGTAAATTTTCACTACAGCTATGCATATTGAGCTCTTTTCTTTTGTATTATACAACCACAAATTGATATGCTTATCTAGCCTCTCCTTTTAATTATATGACTTGCAGGAACATAATACAGTACCATCATTGCGAAAAGCACTCAAGGATGTCGCAATGGAAAAAGACGCAGCTGTTGTTGCTCGGGTATGCACCTTTGCAACATGATGAATTTCATTGAGGATTTGAACGAACTCTGAAAAACTCAGATATTTTAGTGTAGGAGGATTTCTCAGCCCAGATTCGCTCAATGAAGAAGCGTTTAAAGGAAGCAGAAGAAGAACAATATCGAGTACGTAACAGCGTCGGAATTTGATTTTTGTTTTCTTCAGTTGGTCTATATTTGCATGCTTACATACCTTTTGCATTAGGCTGAGGAAGATGCAGCAGCACTGAGAGCAGAATTGAATTCGCTGCAGCAACAAGCAATGAATGGTTCTCATGCTGCCCTTAGTTCAATGGGACATTCAACAGATCAAATGCAATCTATGGAGAAGGAGCTAGCTAGTCTGAAGTCCCAGCTAGAGGTTAGAATGGGTTAATCAACACTGAAGTCATACTTTTGAAATGCTTTTTATTTGCTCAACAGTCTGTGAAATTTGCAGCAAGAGTCACTCTTGAGGCGGCAAGAGAAACAGAAGTTAGTGGAGGAGCAACTACGGCTATCTGCTCTCATTTCTGAAAAGCAGGAATTGGAAGGGAAGCTTACAGCTATCTCCCAAAAGGCATCAGGTGACAATTACAATTATATATGTGTGTGTGTTTGCGCGCGCCCGCGCACGCATATTTTTATCAATAATTGAGATAACTACTATGATTGTTTGAACTCCTCAACTTGTGCCAATACTCTTATGGCATTTAAATGGAGGTTAAAATCTTTAAGGGACATTTTAATTGAAGGATTCTGATTCTGTAGTCAAGAATGGCTGAACTGTAAATGGCTAATATTTTTGTTTGACTGGCTTGCCTCTGCCTTACATATAATGGCCTCTTGATTTTGTCTGCTTATCACAGTTGGTTCTTATAGCTTGTTTCTTATTCTTGATTGATTTATTAGTTCATTGATCTTACTCTCATAAGCTGGTAGGTCTGTGTCAGCGAACGGTAATTTTTCCTGTACCATTAAGCTTATTTACCTGCAAAGGTTCTTGTACTACCAATGGTTTCAAAAGTATCAATTAGTTGATCAATAATCCGAGAGATAAATAGTTGTTTACTGCATTACACGCCTGCATGTCTCATAGAAGTTTAATCGACATACCTCAATAAAGTAAACTGACCCAAGCATATTTAGTATGCTGAAAATGCTGTCTACAGTTTCACAAACTATTCGTAATAGTTTCAAAGGTGCTTTGTCCAGACTGGTTTTATTTCACTATCCATCTGTCATTATTCAATATACAGTTTTAACAGAAAAAAAAAAAAAAAAAATTAATCAAGTGTCTCTGGTGATCTACTTTTATTTTGTGACATTATTTCTAAAATCTAGATCATATCAAAATTTATTGTGTTTAGTTTACTCTCATATCATAGTTTTCAAATTGCATCCCTTATTAAATTATCCTCTTCTGTGGGTTTTGACATTCTCTTCTTCTATGCAGAAGAAGCTTCAGTAAAAGGGGCCCACAAGGCATTGACAATGGTAAGTGAGAGCTTTGAGTTTTAATTGTAGTAGGTCCAGAAACATTTGTGTTCTGTATGCTTGTTATGGTAATATCTCGCCTGGCCCGTATAGTACTCCGTAGTATTCTGTGAAACAAAAATTATAATTGTAAATCATTGCCTATTTCATAGCACAATCCTTCAGTGTATTTGGCTCATTGACCTGGTGCACTGATACATCCTTGAAATTGCCTTTGCCTCTTAATGTTTTTCCCACCTGACATAACATTCTGGTTATTGTAGGAAGATAAGGAGAGACTCGAGAAGCAGTTGCACGATATGGCAGTAGCTGTTGAGAGATTGGAAAGTAGCAGACAAAAGCTGCTAATGGAGGTACAATGTTTTGCTAATAACTTATCCTCTATCCTGATTTGAAAATTCATTCTGCTTCCCAATTTTCTCTGCAGATTGATTCCCAATCTTCAGAGATAGAGAGGCTATTTGAGGAAAATTCCAACTTGTCATCTGCTTATCATGAGGCAACCGGCGTAGTGGTACACTGGGAAAATCAGGTAACTGGTGTCTGAAGTAAAAAACTTTTGATTTTCTAGATATAGTGAAGTTGTGATGCCATGTACTCCCTTCCTATGAAGAACAATGCCGTCTGTTTACTCATCCAAGTTTTCTTGGTTATTGTAAATGATAACTTGATAGTCCTCCCTTCCATCTATAGTATAAATTCAACCTGCTCAGTGAACAGTAATGAACAGTTCCTCTTTAATCTATACCGTTCATTACTTTTCAATCTAACGAGGGAGGGACACAATTTTCATGGAGAGAGAGTGTGTGAGAGAGAGAGAGGGGCGGCAGCAATGTGATGATGGGTTGTAGCCATGGGGGACAAAAGCTGTTCGCGTGGAGCCCTCGCACTTGGGAACTGGGTGTTTGAAACAAAAAATCCCGAGCCCTCGGGCACGGGTTGTACGCTAGTCTTTTAATAAGTTATCCGTTGAGAACAAATACTTCTCCCGCAGTCCCTAAATGAGTATCTTGTGTGATTTTTGAAAAGTCAATCTAATTTATAATTAAAGTTTTTATTTTAACGTATATTGATTTAGTTAAGGTTCTAAATTTATGATCTTTGTAAGATTATTGAGTAAACTCTCAATAATTTTTTTTTTATAACTTTGTAATAACAAGTCAATTCTCATATTAAAAAAATGATCAAAATTTAGTTAAATTGACCAAAAAAAGTGGGCATTTAGGGATAGAGGGAGTACCTTTTAATGAAGTTCATCACATTTAAAAGCAAATTTTTATATGAACTGCTTAGTATTCCTGCTTGTTCTGGAGGGCACATATATAGAGTTTTGAGTATAATGAATACAATGCTTCCGTAATGAAATAAAATAAGACACAGCTGGGTCCTATTTCCTCTTGTTAAACTCTGGACGTAGTTATTGTTGTTTGATAGCTTATATGGTTTCCATGGGTTTAGATTGAATCCCAGTGCTGGTGGTCGACAATGCACTCCAACCATTTATGAACAACAACTAGTTTCTTTAAAAAGACCTAGTTGGCAAAAGTACTACTTGTTTTGGGTCCGTGACTCTCACTTACTAGGTAGACTGGGATTCCCTTTTTTTGGTCTTCTGAGAATAGACTGTGATAAACTTGAGTATGTTTGGTCTCTACTTGCTGACATCCCCACACATTTGATTTTATGGTGGATGCCATCACTTTTTGTAATTTGAAATCCTTTTCCGGATTGGATGTGCCCTCTGACCAATCTGAGGCATTTGTCAGATCATGACTATTGGGTGTAAATTCAAGTTGTGTTTCCTTATTTAATGTGGATGAACAATTTGTCATGTTGTATTGTGCCTTTGTGCTGATTGAAATGTTGGTGTGGCTAATTTCAGTCATCAAGTAATTATCTTCATTCTATGCGGAGTATGCAGGTGAAAGATTGCTTGAAACAAAATGAGGAGCTTCGTGGCTTGTTACATACATTGAGAACAGAACAAGCAAATGTATCAAATTTGCATGATCATGCAGGAATGATGGAATCCAATAAAGGTGCCGGTGAAACAGTTTCCCAAGCATATACAGTTGAAGTTATCTCCCTGAAGGTTAATCTTAACTCTTAAGCTTGTTAATGGTCTACTTTCTACATGGTGTTGTGCACTTATTAGTTATTATCAAGGTGCCTCTTCTTGATTACTTGGCCAATACATCGGTATATAACTTATACCAAAAACTGCTTGGGAAAATTAGAGGATGAATGCGTGGAAGTCTTACTTTTCCAAAGCCTGCGCAGTATGCACTGGACATGCTAGGAATACCAAGATAAAGATGTGGGTAATAGATTGCTGATTAGCAGTTCCTTTAGATAGTCGGTCCAGGCCATGTGTCTGAGACTTTGCATGTGTTGACGTAAATTTGGTCCATTTATTTGCTTACTTGTTTGGTACCCCGACTTTACAATTTAAAAAAAAAAACGGTTATGATAGTTGATAAGTTTCAGTGCGCTTTTAAGTGTTTCTGGTTGGTTCTGCAACTTTTAGCTTTAAGCGTGAGGGTAAAGGCACCCTAAATTTTGTGGCACATTTATTTCTGTTTTCTAGGGCCAACTTGCCAAAGAACAGAGCAGAGCAGAGACACTCTCTGCCGAGGTTTTGCAGCTCTCAGCTCGGCTCCAACAAGCAATGCAAGCATACAATGGTCTTACTCGCCTGTAAGCTCACTCCATATCTCTTTCCTCCTTTTAATCATCTAGTTTACTTTCAGTGAACTTGGCAGGCATTGTTTGAACATCGTTCTATTTGGCTTTCTAATTTGGTTGGAAAATTTTCAGCTATAAACCTGTGCTGAGGGACATTGAGAACAATTTACTCAAAATGAAGCAAGAGGGCTCCGTGTTTGCCAGTTAAACCAGATAGATTTCTTGAAGCAAGATGGCCAATCCAAGAATTTTCAAAAGCAGAAGAGCGTTTCTGATTTATGCAAGTCTACACTGTGGGACTAGGAAATAGGACATTGAACCTTTTTTGCTTCCACAAATTGAGAAGAAAGAATAGAAGAGACTGCTTGTAAATTTTAACGAGTTAGTATCCATGTTAAAACATGATTCACATTTTTCTCTGTATTTAAAGTAGATGATTCATATTTTCCCTCATCGGTATCTTTCCTTCTTCCAAGGCATATAGCATCACGATTACAAGCATGGCAAAAGAAGAAAATATTAGCACTTCAAATTCTTTCTTAGTCCCTTTATGCAAGTTAAGATGGTAAGCTGGAATCTGTACATGTATAATCTCTTAAAGCTCCAGTTGGTATTCTAGAGAAGAGGAGCCTCTTCTATGAGGGCACAGTCAGGGAGTGAGTTATGCTCGCAACATCACCAATAATCCCCACATGAGCAAACCCCTTCACAAAAATGGTGGATACGGTTTACATCTCGAACAACAATCTCTCTATCTGTAAACTTGGAAATGAACTTTGTAACAGAATGACAGTCTTCACACAACCTCAAATTCTTGGTAATCCTTATGGTCTCACCTTTACTGCAATTGATCAGCCCAAATGCAACTGCCAGTTTCTCACTATGACCCAACAAAATCATTTCCTTTTCTTCAACATCCAGATCGTAAAGCACCACTTTAGTCTCTGGCTTATAGCCCCCCTCCTTCATCTCCGTTGATAGTTCCAGTAACAGAGCATGGAGCTGTTCAATTTGAGGATTAAACTCATCAACTGCAGTGAATGAGTAGATTTTACTTTTCACTTCAATCCAGCTATAGCCAGGAAGTTTCTGAAGCCCCTTAATTTCAATAAGATTCTTGACTTTTTCCACCTCATCCCACATTCCAGCACTTGCATAAATTTCAGCTAAGAGAACATAATTACCCGGATTTGTAGGCTCAAGGTCAAAAAGCCTTTTGCTTGCCCTCTCGGCAAGTTCAACATTGCAATGAATCCTACAAGATCCAAGAAGAGAACCCCAAACTTTGGGTCCTGGTTCCATCCGCATATCTTCTATAATCTTGGCTGCTTCATCTAATCTGTTGGCTCGACCGAGAATATCAACCATGCAAGCATAATGCTCCACAGTAGGAGATATCTTATGAACTTTCGCCATAGATTCAAATAAAATCTTCCCCTCTTCAACAAGACCTTCATGGCTACAAGCTCCCAAAACACTAACAAATGATATCGGACTAGGTCGGATTCCATTTTCCAACATTTTCTTGAAAACTTTAATAGCTTCTCTACCACACCCATGAATCTCATAACTTGATATCATGGAATTCCACGACACAACATCTCTCTTACGCATTTGGTCAAAAACTCGCCTTCCCAATACAAGATCTCCACACCTCGCATACAGAGAAATCAGGGCATTAACCACCGGCAGAATTGAATCAAGACCTCTTCTTAGTATATATCCATGAAACAACTTCCCTCGCCCCATCGCAGCCAATGCTGCACAAGCTTGAAGCACACTAACCATTGTCACTGAATTAGGCAACAAATCACGATTCTCAACCATCATCTCATGGAAAACCTCCAATGCTTCCAAATTCCTCCCATTCTTCGCATAACAACCAATCATAGCACTCCAAGAAACCACATTTCTCTCAGGCATGTCATTGAAAACACAGCTCGCATTCGCCACACACCCAAACCTTGCATACATATCCACCAAAGTAGTCATAATATGAACATTTCTCTCATACCCACGCCTCAGTACATTGGCATGAATCTCTTTCCCCTTTTCCAGTAACAAAACCGAACTCTCTGCCACAACACACGCCTTGAGCACATAAGTATATGTAAACCTATCCGATAAAATCCCACCCTCACTCATCTCCCGATAAAGATCCAGCACATCCTCTCCATGACCCGCCAATGTTAACGCACGCAAAATCGCGTTCCAAACATAAATACTCCTGTTCGCACTTTTATCAAACACCTGGCGAGCGCGGTCAATAGAGTCCAGCTCCGAGTACACATCAATGAGTTTGGTGGCCAAGAACGAGTCTTGGTCGAACCCATTATCGACAAGATTATTGTGAACAGTTAGAGCATCGGAAAGGGAGCCTAAGCGGGAGCAGGAGAGGAGTAAGAGCTCGTAGGTGAGTTGGGTTGGGTTGGATTCGTGGGAAAGGAGATTTATTGCTTTTTTGAGGTTACCTTTTCTACAAAGTGATTGGATTAGGTGGTTGTTGTTGGCTGCGGTGGTGGTGGTGAAGTGGGAGGAGAAGCGAGGAGGGCGGCAGAGGCGGAGATGGATGGGTGGGTGAGGCTGTTGGATGGTTTGGGGGCTGTTGAACACCCACATAGAGATTTTTTCTTCGCAGAAAGTGGCAATTTGTTTTCTGTGAATTCTTCAGGTAGGGCTATTTTGAATATTGAAATTGAAGTAATGCTCCAGACCACAACTCTTTCAGAAGTTCTGCTTGGGAACCCTTCGCGGTTAACTGTACTAATTTTGGAGGTGTAAAGCTCGGAATGAGATCCTCCCTCCAACTCGTTGTAAGAGGACGCTCACAACATGTTAAATACTAGAAATGCTTATAGGCAGAAGAAAATAGATAATTAATGTCATAAATTACATTTCATTAGATTGATAAACAACAACATCCAATTGCTTCGCTTTGAATTCTTCGGAGAATGCATTAGATAGATATCCAATCTAATTCGATTTGAAGGCTGATATAAAATTGGGCTAGGTCACACACCGATTGCTTGAACTTAATAAAGGGGCGAAGCCCAGCCTTATTTGACGAGAAAGGGGAGTCTCCAGTATTATACATATCGTGCTCTTTTCGAGTTCGAGACTTATCCACAGAAGTGCTCCTTTCAGATTGACTAATCCTACTTGTTCAAGAACCCGGAACGATCGGCTGTGAGCATAATTTTGAAAAAAAAAATGAAAGGTGGACCCAGAAATGATACATTGGAAGAATCTCTTTCGTCATCTCTATTCATCCCGGTGGAAGACAACCAATTAAATATCGAGCCTAAAGAATCTATAAGTTGAAGCAAGTAAGACCAGTAAGAAGAAAGAGCCCTCTTTCGTTCTAAGATTGGTTTTCGGCAATTTATACTGAGCTCTTAGGAGCTCCTACTAATGAGCTCCCATTAAGTGAATGTTCATTTTTTATAACTAAATGTTCATTTATAATGTTTTTATTATTATTTTTGATTT
>JAOWAN010000049.1:13276404-13294724 GCA_028566635.1 Lobelia cardinalis
CCCCACTAGTTGTAGGATGTTAGCAATGTCCCCATTTTTTCTTTCCCAAAATGCCCTCACTTTTTAATTTTTAATATATACTTATCTATTACGTATTTATTATTAAATTATACAAATTTATCATAAACTTGCAGAATAGTTAAACGCTTGGTATCTCAATGTTTGGGCATTTGTTATGTTTAATAAATTTAATATGCCCCCAGGGCATATATCACAGTGGTAAAGGGGAGGCGGATATGGCTCAGCGCGGTAGTGTGTAGGATTCGATTCCCCGTAAGGTGGAATTGACTCTGTTACAAGCGGGAGTGATCTAAGGGTTAAGAGCCTTGGGCCTATTCGTTAGCTCTTCACCCTGGCTCCTGTGATACACATCCTGCGATTTACCTCCTTTACGTTGGCTCAGGGCAGGACCAGTGAGGGACTGCCGGGGTTACAGTCTCAATTTTTTTTTTTTTTTTAATACTTACTAGATTAATCATACTCTATTCAATAGTACAATTTTTCTAAAATCACATGTCTTCATCTATCTTGTTGACTTTCTTTAATTTGATTATAAATTTGAAATCTAGTAAATAGCATGTTGTCGTTTGTATGTTTAGGTTGGGTCAGCAAATCAATTTTTATCTACAGTTTTTAAATTTTTCATCCCGCGTCATGATCATATATGTTCATGATCTACGTACCGCCCCTAAATTTATGTTGGAAACTTGTTTGGTTTTTAATCATAGGTACAGATTAATGAGGGAACATAATTGGTTTAAGAGATACTCCACCAAAATTGCTTAATCCACTCCATAAAATTAGAAAGCGCCCGACGCTTCTTTATAAAGAGTGTCATATTTTTTTAGGAGACTGAAATACACTTTCTTCACTTTTCTAATTTTTTTCACTCAATCTTTAAAATTAAGAAAATTTTCTTAATCTCTTCAACTACAATTCATCATCATCGATCCAATATCTTCGGTGGCGGTGAAAAAGATGAAGAAAATGATCGATGAAGAAGATGAAGAAAGATTCCAACTCCATGCCTCGACCAAATTCTCCCTTCACCAACCGCCTTCATTTCGCGCAAGAAGATGTCGAACAAGATGTTGTTCATAAAGAAGAATCCTGAAAAACGATCCCATTGATGAAGAAGATGTCTATTTGATTCCTATGCGTAGAAAGACAAAGAAAAAACGTTCGTGATGAAAAATATGTTGAAGAATTCGTTGATGATGTCGTTGATAAAAAAAGACTGCTTATTAACAAAGAATCCTAATTTTAGGGTGTATATTTAAAGGATAAAATATAACCCTTATATATAAATCTTAATTAACAGAATTAATTGATAATCCATCTCAATTTTTCTTCTATCTCACGCGCTCTTTTTTGTTGTGTAGGCTACTTGCGGGAGGGGCGCTCCATGCCCTGAAGCGCATATGCGTCCAGTATAATTTGCCCATATTCTACCTTTTCAATTATGTTCCACGCATAGAAAAAGAATTCGAAATATTTCAAAATTCAAATTTCGTGGGGTATATAATATAATTCAATTGTTAGTTTAAATAGTAGGAGCATTTTTATATATATATATTATGTACAGTTTCAAATATCGTGCATTTTAGTTTAAACATGTATATTTTTAACTTTCTTGATTCAACTGCGAGTTTCAACATTATGTATATTTTCAGATATCATTATGTGCACTTTTAGGTTTAACACATTTACGTTTTTAACATTTCTGATTCAACTGCGAGCATAAACATTATGTGTATTTTTATGTACATTATGCATATTTTCAGTTAGTACTATTACGTGCACTTATGATTTAAACATGTAACATTTTTAGATATCATCACGTGCATTTTAATTGCACATTATGTATATTTTCAGATATCATCATCTATATTTTAATTACACATTATGTACATTTTCAAATATCATCATGTGCATTTAGATTTCACCAAATAATTAAAAATAAAAAAAATTATCAAAAATTCACGAAACACTCTTCTTTCTCCGCTCCGACGACTGCCCCTCCTCTTAAACTAATCCAATTTGATTTTAAAAAACTACCATTAACATAATTACACATATCCTAAATTAAACATAGAGAGAGATTATTATTTCGAATTAAAAATTCCATTGAACCTAAAGCAGGTCGGTTGTGAGCTATTAAGTTTAGGCATGTATTTTGAAAGAAGATAGATGGTTGAATTGGGAGTGATTTAAATTTTTTTTTAAGTCAAATTAGGAATTATTTCAAAGTTCATTAATACTCCAACAATTTTGTGTGTTTAGGACAAGCTCAATAAAGTATGCAAATTAAATCTCTATATTTAGTTTTAGAGTTTCATTTAGATTCCCAAAAGAATCTTTTGAGACTGTAAATTTTAGGCGAGCTCAGCTGTATAAATTGAGTTTGTATAAATTATTATAAACAATAATATGATTAAAGTTATTTTTATATATATTTAATTTTAAATGATAATTAAATAAAGCTATATTCTCTTCTTTGGTAAAATTTAAACCTCGTGAATTTTTACTAGTATCTTCCATTTTTAAAAAACTAATACTAAAACTAAATTAGAGTCAGCGATGAAAATTAGAAAGAAAAAAAAAACCCACCGAAGATAAGCACAAGACAACCCCTTTCCCTTTTAAGCTCTACAAACAAACAGAGAGTCGCCAACCCTTTTTCAAAAAATTGAAAGGCGTAACTGAAATATAGTGTTAATTAAACATTTTTTTTGAAATTGTTTATATTTTTGATTTATTTTGTGTTGTTGAATTTTGGAGGACTCCATTTAATTTAATGGAGCTGCAAATTTGATTTCAAATTTAGCATAAGATTTGTAAATTTAGAACCCCAATTTTTTCATCATTGTGGATAGTTTTTTAGCTAAAGTTTATAAATATAAAGGTTTTGGAGTTTTTGCCGGTTGGTATATCGAGCGCCTAAGCGTTCGGTCCTAAGAGCGCCTATTTTTTTTTTTTTTTTTATGTATATAAAGACTAAAAATTATATATATAACATAGGTATAAAATATAAATAAATTATATTATTTTCATCTTCATAATTATCATGTACATTTCATATTTATATTATGTACATTAATTATAATCTTTATGTACATTTGGAAAAAAATTAAGCAAATATTATGTACATTAATTATATGTACATATTTGTATTAGGGTTTAACTAATATCCCCACTAGTTGTAGGAGGTTAGCAATGTACTCATTTTTACTTTTTTAAAATGCCCTCACTTTTAATTTTTAATATTTATTTGGAAGGGTAAAAATATCAAAATCGTATATAAAAAAATACGCTTGTATTTAATGTATGTGAAAATTATATATGTAATGATTGAAACATTGATTAGGGAAATAATTGAGATGATAATTAATTATCAAGCACATTTTTTTATACACGATTTTGATATTTTTATCCTTCTAAATAAATATTAAAAATTAAAAAGTGAGAGCAATTTGATAAAGTAAATATGAAGACATTACTAACCTCCTACAATTAGTAAGAATATTAGCTAATCTCTTTATATTATGTACATACAAAAAAATACCCGTGCCCATGAATACGGTATATATTATTTTTATATATTATTTGAATTTCGTATCTAATTATTAAATTTTAAATGTTAATAAATAAAGAAAAAATATATCTAAAAATTAATTTGGATCATAATTTTAGCTAAGGACAATAAGGTGATATAATAAGTGTCAAAAAAGCAATAAGTGTTAAAATGACAATGATTTTAAATTAATTTTACACTTTTTTAAAATTTGTTCATATTATTCATCCGTACCAAGGTCGAGAACTTATACATATGCTATAGATAATTTCCAAGTTTTTGCACCCTCCATTGAGGATGCCCTTGCCGTTTACACACACAAAAAAAAAGTTGAGACTGTAACTCTGGCAGTCCCCCATCGATCCTGTCCTGAGTTAATGGAGGAGGTAAATCGCAAGATATGCATCACAGGAGCCAGGGTGGAGAGCTAATGAATAGGCCCAGGGCTCTTAACCCTTAGGTCACTCCAGCTTGTCAATTCCACCTTGCACACTACCGCGCTGAGCCCTATCCATCCTCCCCTTTTGTCACTGTAATATATGTGGCGCCCTTGCCGTTTACAAAAGAAGAGGAAAGGACGTGAAAGATCACAGAAACCCTACTTTACTATTTCCCCTTAGCAAACAAAAAAAACCTCTATGAAAAACCCTAGAACGCCGGAAGCATGCCCGCTGCCGTTACCGGTACGTCTTTCTCTCTTTGCAGATCTCTCTTACTCTCTCTTTCTCTTTGCCCCCTTTTCTCTTCCTTTCTCAATAGCCAAAATTAGCATTGAGGGTTTTTATTTTTATCCCAAAATTAAGGTTGTTGAAGCTGTTCTCTTGGATTTGTTTCTCGCGTTGTTGTTGTTCTTTTTTTTTTTTTTTTTTTTTTCTCGTCTGTTTATGAGTTTTGTGAGAGGAAATAAACATACTAGTCAGCTTTAGTCAGTAAAACTAATTTGTATTTGTTTAAAGTTGAACCATAACTTGAATCGAACATACAGACATCCCCCATCTTCTGTTCAGCGGCCTCATTTCTTCTTGCTGCAATTCGTATCTATTGCAAGGTTAGCATCTATCACTACTTCGTATCTATTGCAAGGTTAGCATCTGTCACTACTCCCTATACCATCTGTTTGTGAATGTGATAGTTTGTGATCACGTGCAAATGCAAATGTAGGTTCTGTTATTGCATATGCTATTTGGTTGGGGTGTCGCCTGCAAATAAATGAATCCAAATGAATGAGCAAATAAGAGTTGTAGTTTACCTGTAGTTGTCCTGCTAATTGCTCAATTTTTTGTTTGAGTTGTGAGGAATATCTTGTAACAACAGCGTAAAGTATCAAAATAAAGAAAACTGGCATCAGGGCATAGAGTCCTAGGTTCAATAACTACAACCCACCTTTTGCTTGATATTGATCCTAAGTTCCCAGTTTTAAGATGTTGTGTATGACTATATGAATGCCCTAAGTGTTACTGAAGAAGAATCTTGTGTATGCAAACAATGGCGTAACTAAAGTATAGCCAAAATCAAATATAAACTTTTTGCATGCAC
This sequence comes from Lobelia cardinalis, assembly GCA_028566635.1. Lineage (NCBI taxonomy): Eukaryota > Viridiplantae > Streptophyta > Magnoliopsida > Asterales > Campanulaceae > Lobelia > Lobelia cardinalis. The sequence goes on from JAOWAN010000049.1 coordinate 13,281,515, forward strand.
AGACTCTGATGTCTTTAAATTCAATCTTACATATAAATTTGACTGTACATAGAGTCAACTTTTCTGCTTTGGTGGTTGAGTTTCAAGAATTCCGGTGCAGAAGAGAATGAATTTGCTAGTTGCAAAAACACCTTATATTTTGCAGTGGGTTTTAAGTATTGCTATCAAGATTGAAACTTATGTGGGGCTACGTTCTTTAGTTTATTGCTGAGCAAAAGAAAAAGAAATAGGAAAGATAGAGACCAATAGAAATTATACATATCTGTATCCTTTTGTTCAACCATGGCCCTTGGTGATTTTTTCATTTACGTAATGGATTGACCACCTCGGAATCTTCAGTTATTTCACAACATCAAACTACTTGCATTCTATTACTAAGTTAGCCTCTATTTACCTGTTTTCAGGATTGTTTTTTGGAGGTACTTATTTGATCAACTACCCAATGGAAATAATTGCTTTTATTTTTAGATACTCTCTTAAAACTTTGTCTATTTCAAAAATGTGTTCACTTTCTGAACTGTTTACTTCACGCAAATTGCATGTTTCTTGCTTTGTAGTTCAAGGATTATGTGCATTTTTGTTAAATTAGAAAAAACTTAATATTACTCTATATTGAATACTAACTTAGGTATAGATATTACACAAAACTCATTGCCTACAAGTACTCTTCCTTTAATAGATCATCTTTATTTTCAAATTTTACTGGCAGAGTTTTATTATTGTGCCTTAGACATAATTTTAAATTTTTTATTGTTGCTATGAAAAATTAGCCTCTACCAAACTAAACATAAACCATTTTGAAGCGACCAACTATTCATCTTTTAATAGTCCTTCGCACTCTTCTTTGATCATAGCACACACCCACAAGATATATGATACAAGACTTTGCAATTACATTAGCATCCAGATTTCTCAATTCACTGCAACTTCAAAGGAATTTTATTACTATTTTCTGAATACATTTTAACCATCCAGAAAATCTAAGAGAATTGTGCAAGGCAATTGTGCCAGTACATAGGTATACATTAACTACAATCTGACACATTAACTTTCTCACATTTCTTACGGTTACACGGTCAAAATATATAGGAGAGTATGTTGGATACGTATATACTTTTTGTATTCATGTAATTTTAAGTTTATTTTGTTTGCATCTATTGTATCGTGCGCCAAGTTTCATTACACAGCCATATTAACATTTTGAAAATTGTAGCTTCATTTCTTAGCTTATTATAGCGCCCTTTTATTTAGTTCTGATTGAATAAAACTTTGTAAAAAAAAAATGTGAGGCGATCGCTAATCTTTGTCTGCTCTTAAGAATTGGAGTATACCCTTCCCCTAAACCCGCAGGGGGAGGATGGTGATGGATGTTAATTGATTGACTTTATTGTTTCCCTTTTATAACCCGTAATGCGCCCCTATCATTGATGGCATTCGTCTTAATCGAACCATTTAAATAAATGATTGAAAAGAGTACTAGGCTCGTTGAGGTAACCGGTGTAGATTAAGAGAGGGAGGGGGATGTGAATATGGATTTATTGCTAGCATTAATCATCTTCTCCAGTTGGCTTATTGTTGCTAATCCTTTTTATTTACCTCCCCCCCCCTGAATTACCTATATATGTAGAGGACTAATGTTTGAATGTATAAAAATCCTTAGAGGAATTTATGAAAGGGGTAGACGAGTTTCTTTATTGTGTCACTAACTGGAACAACAATTGAAGACCAGTCCGTGACCCCTGTATGCGAAGGCATCCTTCTCTTCGATGAGCCAGACTCGTTCGATTTTCACTCCTCCGAACCACCAGGCCCCCATATCCAGAGGTATGCTCCCAGTAATGGAAGTCCCGTTATTCCCTTAAGTTGAAGCCCACACCGGTCTCTTCCATGGAAGTGACTAGAAGGACCGATCCGTCTTTCTTATCCTATTAATAGAAGGTGAAGGGGACTAGGAAGAGCAAGCAAGTCCATGACTACCCTCGGCAGCTTTCAAGCCTGCTTTCAACGCTCCTTGTCTGCAATGTATTGACCTTTTCCTGGGATGGACCGCTTAGACGTAATTTCATTGAGTCATTTGGTCTGAATGCTACAGAATCAATTGGCAAGAGGTCGATGATTCCGTGAATTACTTAACAAATCGCTGATTCTACCTTCCATACATGATTACCAGATACCCACGGTGAAGCTCAAACATGAGCTGATCGTTTGGTAAGGATGGTTATCGGGAGTATAACGGACTAGGACTATCCAACCTAGGATTTCTTGCCCATCTAGTAAAAGTGATTTCTTTAACTATAAAACTAGGGAAGAAGTCAAAATTGTTTTCTCAAATATGGGTTTAGGAGCATATACATGAGGTGGACTAGACACATAGAATTTCCTATCCAAAAAGGGACATCTAGTAGTATGGATACGAGAAATATGATTTGGGAAAGGAAAATGATCATGGAGGCTATAGGTCAAGAGTTTGACAGATGTGTTAGTCATTGCCCTAATAGTGAATCGAACAAGTTTAATGAGATGTTGCAAGCTGTCAGTAAGCCACTATTGGAGGGCTGCAATTAACGTACCAAACTATTGGTGACAACCAGATTGTTATACTTGAAATCTGAGCATAATCTGTTATACTTAAAATCTGAGCGTAATATGTTATACTTGAAATTTGTGCATAATATTATACTTGAAATCTGAGCATAATATGTTATACTCGAAATCCGAGCCTAATATGACCAACATATGTATTGATGATAATATGTTGACATATATAAAGAAGTTGTTGCAAGAGGGTGAGAAGATGTGTGATTCATATATAGGACCTCGTGAAAAACCTTACAGTTATGACGAAATACATGATGTGAGAATGATTGTGTTTGGTTTTGGAGGGAGAATTCGGAGTTGAATGCTTGTCCAACGTGCGATGAGCCTAGGTTCAAACTGCAATCGAGTAGGATAGAAACATGGTACTCTTTCACCTTTCTCCTCATTCACTATCAATGGTTTGCTCAATGTGTAAACCCATTTAATGTCTTTTTTTATAGTTAATGGGAACCATGAAAATAGGAAAATCAAATCACTGCAGCCCTTTTGTATGTTACGATATACTCGTATTGAGACAGAAAGACAATGATAATTGTGGTTTTCGCCGTAGAAAATAAGCCGTTGCCCTTTCGTTTTTGCTTTTCAGGGGAGAATGGATCTAACCTTTGGTTTAATAATTTATACAAGTATAAACTTATATTCTTTCTTCTCACCTATTTTACTTTGGCTTTAACTTTTGGTTAAATAATTTACACAATTAGAAATTTATATTCTTCCTTCTCACCTATTTTACTTTGGCTTTAACCTTTGGTGAAATGAAATTTACACAATTATATTGATCGAGGCACCGTAAAATATGTAGTGATGGCTTATAAAATTTTTACTCTTACGAAAACCAATGTGTTAAATGAAACCCGCTGGAATATAGATAAAGTTGCACGGAACATCCATTAAAAGCAGAAAATGCTAGAACTTACCTATTGAAGTTACATGCAGACTTTAAAGAAAAGGAAAATTAGACGATTGATATTACAAAAGGAAAATTAGATTATTACAAACTAAAGTGCTTGAAAAGCTACTTGACGTCCTAGATTAACATTAAAGCTAACCACACTCAAATCACTAGAAAAGCTACTCGGATAACCATGGGTGTGTTCTCCTAGGTGGTTTTCACCCAGAATTTTTGATTTTTCTCTCTCATTGGTCCCACACTTTTTTTTCTCTCTCTCTCTCTCTCTTACTTTTTACTATAATTATTATGAAAACCCAAAAACTAAATTAATTCACTCATCCAAACATACCCCATATGATTACAACTTCTTTATGCTCACAAACTCTTGCGCTAAATTGTTTATACACATGTAAATTTCTTATATATTTCTTCCGTGTAAAATTTATAGAGATTTTTCCGATATTCGTTGCATTCGCGATGCAGCTCACTTTCGATACAATATTATATGCATTCCTGATAAGTCTTCGTATTTGATTGATATCGTAAAAAGAGCCATTAGGGTGTATGTTTACGTCATGTAGTACTTAAATGAAAAATCTCGTCAAAAAAAGTTGAAATTAACGACGAACATATGTATATATATATATTTAATTACCTTCATTAGCAATAGCACTCAAGATATAAATTGGAGTTAAAGAGGAGTACGACTTTTCTAACATAGTCAATCTGCATGAGTTTTTTCTCGGAGCATCGGTCATAAGCTTTCTATTTGTGCTTCTTGAAACCTTGTTTTCGGTATGAATTGTAGAAAGCTAGGCCAAGCACTCACGAGACCATGTAGTATGCTTTCAAACTGCAAATATGATCGAACAATTTATTTAATGTAAAAATTAAATTATACATGTTTTTATATATATATATATATATGTCGCATAACGTATAGAATAATCCATTTATACTCACATGATGGTTGAACTTCCAACTGCGACAACGGTGTAAAGATTGTTGGTTCTTATCAAATGGTCAAAGACCATAAATCGTGTAATGAACCAACAATACTTGTGGTCAAGCAAGCGCTCGGATAGTACTCTTATACAACCTTTAGCCAAAATAATAGTAGGCAGAAATCATCGATGCACCCGGGTTGATGTAGTTGTCAGGATACAAAGAGATCTACCAACAACTATAGTAGCGGCACCAACGCTAATCGAGGATGAGAAAGTGGCTTTTTCTTGACTTTGCTGCCCTGCTTGTATTTTTTTGTAGCATTCCAACAATCCAACTACATCAATCCGCTTCGTGGATATGTTCCGATTATCATTATTTGACTACGAGTATTGTTGGCTCTTTCATTATTCATGGTCTTTGGCCATTTGGTAAAAACTAACATGTAGCGGTTGAAAGTTCAACTATCATGTGAGTATATATTAATCAATGTATATGTTATAATTATTGATCAATGTATATGTAATATGTATAAATATATACATATATGCATTATAATATAAATGTACATTTATTAAATTGTCCGATCATATTGGAAGCATAGTAAAGTTCTCATGAGTGATTGACCTAGCTAGCTTTCTACAATTTGTAATAGAAATAATTTTCTGATGTACGAATGGAAAGCTAATAGCCGATGTTCCGAGAAAACTCATGCAACCGAATCTGATGATTACTTAAGAAGCTCCATTCCTCGACTTGATTGATATAGTGAGAGTGCTCTTGTTAATGGATTATATATACATAGGTAGTCGCTCAAATGAGAACCTAAATATTGTAGGAATCGTAGGAACCAATCTCGATCGTTGATCTACGAACATACTAGAAATTTTCGGTATTGTGTTCACGAACACATTAGCAATTTTACTACTTTATCGATGGTTTGTACGGTTCATACGATATTTAGGTTTCTATTTAGTGTGCCCATATATAAAGCTGTTCAAATAAAAATTTAAATTATTTACAAAACCGTGAGAATCATTAGGATCTCAGAATTTGATAAGATACACAAATATCAAAAATTTAGAACATTGTGATTTTTACGGATTATATATTATGTAGGTTTTTATTTGTACAAGTCCTTCTATGGACATTGTTAATTTCAATTGTTTTGTCGATATTGTTCACATTTTAATGAAGGATTTATCTCATTCACTAATAATGTAGACATACACGCTAATGTCTTTTCCTACGATATCAATCTCATTCGGATGTTCATTAGAAACGTTTCGGGTATAATATAAATGAACATCGACATCGAGTATATAATATGTATGAAATTTACATGTGTATGGACACAAGGGTTTGTGAGCAACACATAAAAAGAATGTAGTGATAGGTCGTTTGAGATGCTTTTCTAGCAGTTTAAGTGTGGCTTATTAGCTTTAAATTTAATCTATGACATCAAGTAGCTTTTTTAGTAGTTTAGTTTGTTGTGAAAATGAAATTTTAGCTAGCTATATAATTTTCTTCGCTTATGATGAAAATGAACTATTTATTTGATTCAATTCGAATCAATTGGATTTGATGTAGGATGCCTATGGCAATAAGCATTCAAAAAACTGAGGCTCGGACAATAACATACGAATTCATCTTCTTGTGGGGGATCCTGATTGGCTTATATGGGCAAGCACCGATGGTGTAAAGAAGAGGTTGCATGGATATCCCGGGGATCCTGATTGCGTATATGGGCAAGCACCGATGGTGTAAAGAAGAGGTTGCATGGATATCCTAAAGAAAAATGGAGTCCGAAATTAATCTAAAGCTCCTTCTACAGAGTTAGCAGAAACTGAGAAGTTCTCATGAGATGCACTGAAATGTCAAAACTGCAGAAGAAGGTGAAGAAGGCTAGTCATTCAGAAGAGGAAGCACATAATATCAGCACAACATCGCAGCACTCTATACAAATGCAGCCATGCCTCCTTGAAGTCCTCTCATTTTTGAACAAGTCGATGACTCATCATATGATGACGATGAGGTTAATCATGATGATTTTGATGCTGATATGAATGGAGAAGATGATTGAACACATGATCGAGAAAACGATTGACGCTAATATGGCATATAATACTGTGAGGATATCAAAAAATTGATTGTGATTCATAAATTCTCGCAAGCGTAACAAGGCGTGTCCCTTTTGTTACTATAGGAATATAGATATATTCATGTATAAGTTGAACATAGCCTGCTCTAGAATGATTTTATTTTGCTGGCGCTAGAATCTATACTATAAGGAAGCTTACAGTATTAGGAATAGCAATCAGTGTGCTGTGAGATTTGCATATGGCAGAACTTAGTGGGATTAGGCTTGAATAATGCTGTTGGTGAATCTGAAGAAGTGATCAATTTAATCAGACTCAAAGTTTACTAGATACATCCACATCTAGCTAGTAAAGAAATTCTCAATCCTTAGTTTGTTAAAGGATAGCCAAGCAACTCAAATTTGTATGATGCAGAGTCAGCACAACAAACTGTAAAATTAAGCAGGAAGAAAAACAATTAACAGGGGATAAAATTTACAAGTTACTTGAATTTTAACCTCATTAAAGAATAATCATATCACTTTATTAGTAAGGGCTGACAAACATTCACTTCAAATCGCTAAAAATTACAATTAATGTTTCCCAGACTACACATATATATTCATAGCTATGTAACTTGTGGTTAAAAAAAAAAATCTACCAGCAAATAACAAATAGAAAATCAGGCTTTCATCTGAATAACCAGCTGATGATTTTAGACATATATAGATGTTGATCATAGCATAGGAGTAAGAATGTGTCCCTAGCTGCAACTCTAAACTGGTGGTTTCTCGAGTCGAGCTCTATTTTCTGTCGCTGAACTGATATATCTGGTCAGAAACAGAAGAGTATGCATACGTGTCATGATTGATCCAGAATATCTGAATGCATCAGAATGGGATTTCCATATATGTGCACCTTAAACTATGCCATTCTCTTTACTGTCCACTTCTTTGAGACAATATAGGAAACTGCAAAACCAGAAGATGTGTTACAAACAAAAAAGAGGAAAGTAATTGGAGTAGGATCAAAACTAAGATATCAATGTATAAGTATTGATCCCATCTTACATCAAAAGTCTTTGTAAGGCTTCACTCTTGAACTCCTGCTGCCTTTTCAGAAGCATAGGTAGGGAACAACTTTGGTTTCTATGATTATCTAGCAGGAGGCAGCAGGATTATAGATCTTCCTCACATCCCAACCCAATTTCTCTTGAAAATTTCACCATTAAATTCCTTCTAGCAATTCTATATATACTTCACTTAGTTCGGTTCAGGTTGGTATGTACAAAACTTTTCTCTGTTATCTCCATTTGAAGAGATGCAAAGGAATAGCCTCTCGTACGCAGCTGCCATTTTCGTGGCTGTAAACAAATGTAACCCCCTTTCTCTGGCCAACTGACCTTTCTGCTCTAGAGTTTCCCTCCCATCTTTCCATGCTTCGTACAGACATTTTTTCAGCGATTCTACTGTAGGTGAAAATGTATACCCCATTTCTTTACTCATAATCACAGATCCTGTTATGCTGGCAAGCCTCGTAGCCATCAGTGGCTTACCGGAGAGAATTGCTTCCAACAAAGTGTGATCCAATCCCTGAGCTCGAAGGGTTGGATTCACGAAGATATCAATCGCATTGTAAAACCTAGCCAACTGAGCTTGTTCCAATGGTCCCAAAACCATTAAATTGGCCCCAAGATTCTTATACCTAGCACCCCAGGGACCATCTCCTGCGACTAGAACGACAACACTTTCATTAAACGTGGAATTTTCCATGAAAATCTGCCTCAGAGCTTCAAAAATTAGAGGGTGTCCTTTGTCCTTAACCAACCTCCCCGCCATCCCTAAAACCAACGACTTAGATCGAGGAATGCCAAATTTCAGTTTAAAATCCTTACCCTTTTCGGGATCTGGCTTAAAAATCTCCTCATCCACACCATTCAGAATAACATGAACACGTTCTTCAGGAATCATATAGATCCTTTTTAGGATGTCACCGGCATGGTCGCTAGTAGCAACATGGTGTGCATACCTTTGGAAGAACTTTGCCTCTTCTACGACTTTCACAGCCCTTTCAGTCAACGCTTTTGCTTGTTTTTCTTCAGGGCTGCGCAATAGCTCTTGAATGATATCAGAATGTATGGTTTCATACGCAATCCCGTGCCAACTCACTACAAGGTTTGAAATGTTACGTGCTCGAAAATGCATCAGGCTAACACTTTCAGTATGGACCACATCAAACGCTTTATCAGTTGAATTCTGGGTCTGGAATTGATTCCAAACCAAAGCTTGGTCCAGATATCCAGCAGCTGTTGGATTCGAGAGATGAAAATACAAATTTTCATATGGGTATTTTGGGAAAGATAGATCTGAGGAAGCAGCAGTGAAGATATGGAGCTCATGCCCTCGTTGGGCGAGAGCAAGGTGAAGGGTCAAGGCATGCCTTTCAAGTCCTCCAGCATGAACTCTGCTCGGCCATTTCTTGACAAACAGAGCAATCTTGAGGAGATTTGGAGGCGGGCCTGAGGGAAACGAAAGATGATTCCAGGCAGACAGAAAGGTAAGGAGGTCAATGGGTTGGTTCTGCTTCTGCACATAAGACTGGTAATGAAAATAGAAGGAACCAGAGGAATGAGACCAATACAACAATGAGATAGATGAGAAGAGTGATAGGAAAACCAAGATGCCGCAGGAGCAGCGGAAGCTGAAGACATGGGCTCGGTCAGATGCCATTCGAACGACAGATAAAGCAAGAGATCAGAATTCCTTAGAGACTCTTCAGAGACCAAGACTTCACCAGAAATGAATGAGCCAAAGATTAGGAAGGAATGGATCGAGTTGAGAGACGAATAAATCTAGGCTGGATCTGAGTAAGAAGCTAGGACGTGTTCCAGAGACATTGTTTATGGATTTTACATGTTTTTTGCACTTAGATCCATGCTGCACATGGTATAAGCTCACAAAAACTGATAAAACTTTCTGGGCAGAATCAAGATCAGTTGACTTCCAGGATTAATATATCTTGCTTAGGTTTCAATTCCCCCCTTATTATAAAGCAAACAAAACAAACAGTTACTGACTACTTGCACCTAAAAAAATACACCTAACCACTCCCCAGAAAGAAACATAAAACCTGCCTTTACTCCTAAAAAATTAATTCAATTCACATGAGGCATTAACATGTTCTTCAATCTAACGAGTGAAGGCATGCAGCACAATGAAAACATATATTACAAGTGCGGAAGGAACTAAAATCACCAACGGACCAACCGCAGCCAGGCTATACAAACTCCCACAAGCCAACAGTACCCCAAGCTTGATTTGAACCAAATCCACCAATGCCAGCATCAAGAACACGCACCCGGAGACGGACCCAATCGCCGAGGCCAGTATACCGGCTCGCAGCACCCTCAAGTTAACATGAGCAATAGTATCATCAGCACCCACCTCCACCATGCTGTCCCCATCCTTGGCGGACCTAATCGCCTGTTTTAGACCACATGCGATTAAGCTGGAGAACAAGAAGGAGCTGAAGGAGTACACGTGGGAAGCAACAAGGTTTTTGGCAACGGATGAGGAGGCGGGGAGACAGCTAGGGGAAAGGATCAGGGTGTAGGTGGTCGGGTCCGAGGGGTTAACGGCGAGGCCTAGGAAGAGTGCAAGTGTGAAGAGGGAGTTGACATTAACCATGCCATCTAAGGCCATTATGTGGACGGTGGTGCTCGTGGGTTTCCGGCGACCGATGGTGCTAATCATGATTGTTTGGGAGGGTAGATTGAGCAACATTTTTTCGAATAGCTATTTTAGTTTGCAGTTGTGTAAGACAAGTGAGGAGTGGCGTTGAAGAAAAGATGATAGAAGAGTGTCAAAGAGTGAGTTCGGTTGCGTCCCTTTGGTGGCAAAAAATAAATTAAAATTTCGCCGTTGCCGGGGATCGAACCCGGGTCACCCGCGTGACAGGCGGGAATACTTACCACTATACTACAACGACTTATTTGTTGGCAATGCCTAATATTAGATATTTGACCAGTACAATTGGTAAGTTCAGTATCGGGTTTATGACGGTTGGTATACCGTGTGCCTAGGCACTGAATGTGTTAGGTGTGCCCAAATGCACATAAATATAATAAATTATGTATATAATATAATATAAAATGCACATAAGTTATACTATTATTATGTACATAATTATTATGTATATTTTATATCATATTATATACATAATTTTATATATTTATGTGAATTTGAGTGCACCTAGCACTGTGTGTTTAGGCACACGGTATACTTTGCCGGTTTATGACAGCTTAGGTAGGTAGGATGCTGGCTGGACCGCACCTTAATATTAATGGGCACATTTTGCGGTCTAGATTTGTAACGTAACGCATTTACACTACAGCATATTGCATGCCATGTTTAAGTCAGCGTTATCCTGGGCCTTGTTGTGTTTATGTGTTGGGCCATATCTATGAGTGTAGGCCCAGCCTCAACTTGGCTAGCTTAGCTTTATTTGTTTGGCCCCTTTACTCCCAAAATACCGTTGTGAAATAAGTGTTGTGAAAATGATATTTTTTCACTTATAATATTGCATTATTATGGTCATTTATTTCAAAATCGAGAAAGTAAAAATTATGATTGCCTTTGCCATACACGTATGAATACGCTGTTGGGAAATTTGTGAAGAAAATCTGGATACTCTATAAAGTTGTAATATGATTTCACTGTCAGATTGAACAATTTGCTCAATCGGATAAAATCATAGAGAACAAGAGAATTAATTTTTGTTTTTCGTTCAAGGTGTTTTTAGTCAGTTTCTGCTGATTCAAGAGGATAAGATATATCCCAGAAAACAACTGCCAAGCAACTGTCGAAGACAGTTATTGTCCCATTTCAAACAGAAAACTGATTTCCTGTGCCGAAGGCAGTTATTGTCCCCTTTCAGCTCGACCCCAGCCAGGGGCTCGGCCGCCCCTGAACCCCCACCATAGTCCGGATTTACCAATACTCGTTATAATAAACAAATAAACGTGCACCTCTAATTTGTATATTGCAACGAGATATATTTAGATAATCTCTAATTACATTAAAATACCAACATACGCTTTGCCATACACGTATCCTATATTTTTGACTATTAATGTATCTTTGTATGATCATACGATATCATATTCGTAATCGTATCCGTATCCTAATCCTATATCCATATGCCTGCTTCCCTGGGTTAAACCTACTCTAGGCCACCATTTATTATTATGAAGAAGGGAGTGATTCATCCCAATATTTTTTAATTTTTATCTTACAATTATTCAAGGTTTTGATCTTTTTTGTTTAAGGATGTTTGAAACTTATAATACTCTCTATATTTTTTTATGAATTGAAAAGTTATTAAATTTCTTTTAAATACGCTAGAGAAATATCATAAGTTGAAAACGTAAGAGAAATTTTGAGAAAAAATATTCCCGCTATAGGGTAGTGAAGTTTGTATTTTTGAAAGTAAAATATGTACATTAAACATTGTCAAATAGAATAGTAGACTCTTTTTCCAAAGTAAATAGAGTATTAATTGTAAGTTATCAAGAGAAAGTATAAGTTGTTAACTTGTTATTTGCTAACTCTATTTTGAGGAATAGCTTCTATTTTAGTTTTATTTTCTAAATGATTGCATTGTATCTTAATTATATTTTTCTAGTTTTCTCATCCATTAAAATCACACTGATATATAATTCATAGTAAAATTTTGTTAGTACCGAATATAAAAAAGAGAAAATAAAATATAATTTTGTTAATTAGTATCGAATATAAAAAAGAGAATTTTTTTTTTTATAAGGTATCACCATTTTTTTTAAACATCAAATTGTAGTGTTTTATTCCACAAGATCAATGTTCATTACATTTTGCACGAATAAAAGCATACTATATAGCCACGCTTTACGTTCACATAGAGAACCAGCTGCCCTAGCAAGTGTATGAGCAACATGGTTCGCTGAACGTCTCACGAACTTCAAAGTGATATCACCAATATTTGTTAATAACTTTTAGCAATCCTCCAAAACAGCCTCAAAAGGAGATTTATTTTCATTTTATCATTGCTTGTACCACAATATGTGAATCCATTTCTACATCAATTTAGGCTCTGATGTTACACTTTTGTTGTAATTCAAGCCTTTTTCAACGAAATCCATCTATTTCTAACGAGAGTCGCCGTGGGTGCACGTAACGTGAGAATTTTGAGGGTAATTTAGTCATTACTCATTCCCCATAAAGCTGAGGGCTTGAATTACAACCGATTAAAATACCTTAGTTAAAATATTAATTTAAAATAATATTTAATTAAAAGATACCCTAATTATATATTACCACCACTCACATACTGGTGGAACCCACCAGTATGTGAGTGGTGGCATAGAGAATGCCACACAGAATGACATAGAAAATTCGAACTCATAAAATTCTGATAAACTTTTGAGTAGGGTTGATCGTTATGCGGGTCAACCCGATAACCCACCCACACCGCACCGCGTAAAACCAGAGTTAAACCGACCAAAAAATTAAATGTGTTAGGCGGGTTCAACTTAATCGGGTCGGGTTCGCGGGGTAAGATGTTTTAGGCGGATTAACCCGCCAACCCGCATAATATATATAAATATATAAGTTTTTTTAGGTATTCATCAGTTAGGACACCAAGGCCCAAATTAATTATTCAG
>JAOWAN010000049.1:13298423-13314818 GCA_028566635.1 Lobelia cardinalis
ATCGTAACAATTCATTTTAAGATAATATGATAATTGAACTATAACCTTTTACCAATGAACTATAACTTTTTACCAAATACTCGTAAGCGTCCGCACAGTAGAGGGGTCGTCCTTTCACCCTTTGCTCTTTCCTTTAGAAGGTTTATCATGATTACTCTAAGGTACTGCCGATGGACATCAAAACTTTCTATGATGATCTAGAGACAAAAACAGGTGGATGTTTTATTCCACAAACTGGTTGAAAAAATAGGTGGATCGATGTTCTTTATTTTCTTAAATAAATTTTGACTGCTGCTGATTTTAGTGATAGCTGGATGATACAGTGGCTTCGAACATGGATGGTTGGTCAGGAATACTGGTTGCTGGATGGGATGCCTACGTGATTTTGAAACTTTATTATAGTTTTTTTCATTTTTTTCCTACTGTAGAGTTAGTTGTGATCACCGTCTTTGTTTGTTTTTGTGATTTTATGGGTGTTTTTATGTAGAGTTAGGTGTTTTTATGTCTAAGTTCCAACAAGTCGAATAGTTCAAACCACAACTCGAATAGTTCAAACCATAAGTGAAAAACTTGAAATTCAGGAACTTCAGCGCGGTGCCAGGTCCTTGATGATGTTATGTCCCCTGACCCCCTCAATAGTCAGTTGGGCTGAACCAACCCATCGCCAAAGAGTCAACCCACCCTCCAACCTCATTCGATCTATAGCATTTCTTCAGTTTGAGTATAAACTGAGCTTTCAGGAGAGCTTTACTAAAACAAGCACCACGGTGTCCTGTATAGACAATAGCAACCCGCCGCTATTATACCATCCAAAGAGCACGGGGTAGAACCTGACACACAGGATGGGTCATCGTCGCATGGCTTTCCCATATGGCGAATAAGTAAAACACAAGCGTCGACTATTGAGCATGTGATAGCAGAGCTTTGCAACAATGCAAGCTGAAACTGGAACTAGTTACACCAGTATAGTAATAAGGCCACTGGTAATGAAGCTACTGGAATCCACCCATGACTTGGTGAATCCTCGGGACCCCAATCACATTCATAGATACAAAAAGTCAGCTAAAAGCCAAAGAATTGCTAGCCAAGAGAAATGAATCCAACTATTGAATCCCTCTTCAAGCAAGATAATAATGCAGAAAAGAAAATCAAATACTGAATTAAGTCCAACAAGAATAGACTTCACATTCACAAGGGTTCTTGTTCCACAAATTTGATGGATAACTCCCTTGAAATATTGTCCACAGAAAATACACTCATCAGAAGAGCCTTTTGTGTTGCTATATCATAAGAGCTTCTACACATAAACATATCCTTGTTTGCATGCTAAGAGGAAACTGGAAAGGCAAGAAAATGAATAAACATCTTCAAGTAGTGCTAGTCCCATTTCCAGCACAAGGGCACCTAACTCCAATGCTGGAGTTGGGCACCGTCCTTCACTCCAAGGGCTTCTCCGTCGTAGTTATCCACCCCGTGTTCAATGCTCCCAATCCTTCTAATTTCCCTGATTTTATTTTCCGACCCATTATGGAAAATCTAATTGATTTGGACACCTCGCCTGAAAAAATAGCAGATCTTGTAAACATTATTAATAGAAATGGCGAACCATCATTTAGGAAGTGCTTAACGGAGATGGTGGAACAGAATGAGGCGAGTGACAAAGTTGCGTGCATCGTCTATGACACGCTTATGTTCTTCACAGAAACTGTGACAAAACAAATGAAGCTTCCAAGCATTCTTTTGCAGTCTACTAGTGCTTCTGCTATACGAGCCTATAGTGTTCTTCCTCGTCTCTATGAAGAAGGATACATCCCCTTACAAGGTAATATATGATGCTTCATTTTCCTTTCTCCGAGCTAATTTCCATTTCCCTAATATTTTTCTTTGTTGATGTACAAGATACCGTAGTATCCTGATGTTCGTACCTTCATCAAGGCCCTACATGGTGTGATTTTTTCTTGAGATGGCGTTTTCTGATAACAACATTTCTTGTAACGCATTTAGTAGTCCAGTTCGAAAAGCTGATTTTTGAACTTTATGTTTGGTGGCGCAACTCTTAGAGGTTTTTTAAGCTACTAATAACATGCTCAGAGGGTAGATAGTTTAGATACTAATACCTGAAGTTGAGAAGTTGGCTGCAAAGCTACTTTATCAGTTAGTCAATTACCAAAATACAATCAAATAAGGCTCTGATCACTAAAATCAAACTTCTTGACCACAGATTCTATGTTAGAGGAACAAGTGCCAGGACTTCATCCCGTCAAGTTCAAGGACCTATCAGTCTCCGAAATTGGAAGCTTAGAAGATATAATGCCAATTATATCCATTGTTACAAATACAGGAAGTGCTTCAGCTATTATCTGGAATACCAATGACTACCTTGAGCATTCGGCACTGTTGGAACTTCAGCAAGTGTATCAAATCCCAATATTCTCAATAGGCCCTTTGCACAAGATGGCTCCAACTTCATCATCTAGCTTGCTAAAAGAGGACATGAGTTGCATCACGTGGCTCAACAAACAAGCTCCTTTATCAGTTATTTATGTCAGTGTAGGGAGCTTAGCAAGCTTAGATGCGACAGACCTAACCGAAATGGCATGGGGGCTTGCTAACAGTCATCAGCCATTCTTATGGGTGGTTAGACCAGGTTGTGCTCGTAACTCAGAATGGATTGACTTCTTACCTGAAGGTTTTAAGGAAGTAGTTGGAGATAGAGGCTACATAGTGAAATGGGCACCACAAAAGGAGGTGTTGGCTCATGCTGCTGTTGGAGGTTTTTGGACCCACTGTGGTTGGAATTCGACCTTAGAAAGCATTGGCGAAGGGGTTCCATTGATATGCATGCCTTGTTTTGCAGATCAAAGGGTAAATGCGAGATATCTGAGTCATGAATGGAGAATAGGCCTACAGTTAGAACAAGGATTCAAGAAAGGAGATATTGAGAAAGCTATAAAAGTGTTAATGGTGGATAAAGAAGGAGGGGAAATGAGGCTAAGAGCAAATGCTATGAAGGAAAAGTTTGATCTTTCTGTCAAAACAGATGGCTCTGCATACAATACCTTGAATGACCTCTTAGTGTTCATATTATCATTGTAATTGAAACTAACCTTATTCCATTTCTGGGTTTCTGATGAAAATACGAGCTAGAACGATTTAATTTCATACAGTTCTTTCAGCTACCCCTGAGGGGGATGTATTATGTATACCGTTGTGCGCCTTTCTGTTGCTCAAGAGCATTCTCATTAGTATTTCAACATGGATAGGAGGGCTCCTAAAGCTAATCAATCATGAAAAACAAGAATAACAATCTAAAAATTACAGAACTTCTTAGAGGAACAAATTTAATGAAGAAGAATCTGAACAATACTGAAACTTCCATTTTGAATGCTGTAATACCCCACATTTCCACATCGGATGAAAGTGAGAATTTCGTGTGCCTTATAAAGTTGTCCTCTACTACCACTTAGCACCAATTTATCCATGGAATTTTGGGTAGGTCTGTGGTGGGCCAGTGGACCCTTGGTGCTTCGTGGGCTAGTGGCCGAATAACGGTAACAGACCGAATTTTCGAACTCGGTTCGTTACAAATGGTATCAGAGCGGAACTCCAGTCGAAAGTGTAGAAGGTTCGGCCTTGACGAGGATGTCTAAGGATTTGAGTGGTGGAATATGCAATACCCCACATTTCCACATCAGACTTTTTAAGGTTGTCCTCTACTACCACTTAGCACCAACTTATCTATGGACTTTTGGATAGGCTTGTGGTAGGCTAGTGGACCCTTGATGCTTAGTGGGATAGTGGGCGAACGACAGGTAACGGACCGAGTTTTCGAACTTGGGTCGTTACAAATGCTGCAAGCCTGCAACTACGGAAATCATATTGTATTGTTTCTGTCCAAATCATTGCATTTCTTTTTACCAAAACAGAAGCTTGGACAGAACTTCAATTCTTGATCCTAAATACCTACAATGTTGTCTTTGTGGTACTTCTTGACTGTCTAACCTAACTTTCCCTCCAATAACAAAGCTCCAAATTATTACTCATTTTGGGACTGGAAGTGTTGCTTCAATTCTAAGGTAATGAAAAACTAAAACTCAAAATGTTACAATTAAGCTTGATTAATACTGACACAAGACTCATGTAAGTGGAAGCCGACCCAAAATAAAAGAATGTCTAGAAACAGAACAGAGAGAGTGATCAATAAGCAGCATTCATCGAACACTTTATGGACAATTGTCACAACAGGTGCATATCAAACAAAGAAATCCAACCAAACATATTCTAACTCATGCCAAGGTTTCAAGCAATTCTAATCAGATTCAGGCAAGGAGTTGAAATCAGACTTGTTCCCCTGAAACGGGTAAAGAAGTCTGATTATTTTTCTATCTATATATACCTACTCTACTGAGATGATGAAACATAATGAGCCCCATGAAAAAGTGGCACACATCATCCATGACCAACTCATGTTTTTCTCACAAAGTGTAGCAAAACAAATGCCGCGCTTCTGCAGTACAAGCTCACAGTGTCCTTCCTCGTCTCTATGAGGAAGGATTACATCCCCGCCCAAGGTATGCTTTCTTATCCTCTCCCCAGGCTAATTTTCCATTTTCCATCTTTCTTTCTTTTTTCTCATGATCAGATACCACGTATCCTGACTCAGATTCATGCCTTCATCGATAAGGCCTCATACGGTGAGATTCTTCTTGTGAAGTTGGGTTTTCTCATGACAGTATTTCTCCCAACACGTTTGCTAATCCACTTCAAAAAGCTAGTGTAACTTTTAGAGGTTCAAGCATGCTAAAGGGTAGATATTTTAGATAGAAATGCACGGAAACAGCTTTGTGAAGTTGGCTCCAACTTCTCACAATCCACAATCCCCCATGAATTATTGATACACACCTAAACAAATTTGGCCAACTTCTTGCTTACCTGGGACGAACAGGGCCCTAAATGTACATTTACCAGTTAATCAAGTACAATTACAATCAAACATGGCTCTAATAACAAAACAAAACAAAACAAAACAAAACAAACTTCTGCACAACAGATTCTAGTTTGAAGGAAAAGATGTAATGTCAATCGTTGCCATTTTTAAAATCAGAAATGTAAATATTATAGATCAAAAGAGAAACAGTTTCACTGGGCATACCCAGGCCAACAGCCAAAAGGTCGACTGCACAAGCCTAAGCTAAACAAAAAGGAGCAACAATCCAATGCAACAAGCTATGCATTTCAAGTGCTAACTGCTAACTTTACAAAATTAGCTAGATCGTGACGGAAAAGAGCAAAAACTGTCCTATAGACATGCGACTGAATTTTTTTCACCGCAAGGTGAACTCTCGGAACCACCCCTTCAAAAATCAACGAAATGTGATAAGGCACATGAGGCAAAGGCAATTCTTTTGGACTTAGAAAGCCAAGACGTGCCCTTGACTTATTTCTTGAGCCATATTTGCAAGCACTGTCCGGAGAGCTCATGGATCGATGCAACCCCGTCCACCTATGAATCTCCGACCAAACTGCTGCACTGAAGGGGCAAGTAAAGAAAAGGTGGTGCATTGTTTCTAACTCCCCCAAACAAAAGGCACACAATTGGTTCACTTCCAAGAACCCAATGACAACCTTGAGCATTCAGCACTGCCACAACTTCAACTATCAGTAGACCATGTCCCTATATTCTCCATAAGCCCTTTGCACAAAATGGCTCCAACTTGCAAAAAGAGGGCACCAGTTGCATAACATGGCTCGGCATGGAAGCTCCTTTCTCGGTTATTCATGTGAGCATAGGGAGCCAAGCAATCTTAGATGCGACAGAGCTAGAAGAAATGGCCTGGGGCCTTGCCAACGGTCATCGGTCGTCCTTATGGGTGGTTAGAACTTAGACCTGGTTTTGTTCGTAACTCAGAATGATTCGAGTTCTTACCTGAAGGTTTTAAACAAGCAATTGGAGAGAGAGGTTACATTGGGCACCACAAAATTAAGGAGATGTTGTTTCACGCAGCAGTCAGAGGCTTCTGGTCCCACTGTGGTTGGAATTCGACCATGGAAAGCATTAACGAATAAGATCACTTGATATGCATGCCTTGTTTTGGAGATCAATAGATAAATGCAAGATATATGAGTCATGAATGGAGAGTAGGCCTAATGTTAGAACAAGAATCCAGGAGAGTTGATATTGAAAAAGCTTGTATAAAAGCGCTTATGGTGGATAAAGGAGAGGAAATGAGGCTAAGAGCAAAACAGACGGCTCTTCATATAATACCTTGAAAGCCCTCTTGGTGTTCATATTATCATGACAATGAGGTAGTCTAGTGATAAAACGTCTCACCTGTTTCTAATAGGTCACTAACAATCCTCATAGAAAGAAGAAAAAAAAAGTGTTCATATTATCATTGTAATCAAAACTATACCCTATTCAATTTCTGGGTTTCCGAGAAAAAAAAACTAGATGGAAGGATCTGAATTCTTACGGTTCTTTCAATTCTACCATTGAGGGAGATGCTCTTTCAATTCCCCAAGGCACAAAATACATGAAAAAGAACATAAACATTAATGAAACATTGCATTTTGAATACTACAACTATGGAAAGCTTATGATATTAAAAATTCCTGTCGAAATCCTTGCATTTCCTTTTACCAAAACAGAAGCTTGGACAAAATTTTCAATTTTTTTTTTCCTATTAGATTAACAACCAAAAGTAGTCAAAATGGGAGGATTTCTAATACCATCAAATAGTAACTTTCATCATACCCTTCACAATTCAAGTCTTACAAGATAAACCGAACCGGTATTAACTCAAAGAACGTACATAGCAAATGTAAAAGGAAAGAACAGTGTATATGAATAGTTTTCTTTAAGAATCCTCAAACTGTGCCATTTTAGGTTGGAACATTTCGTAAAACTTAAGCTAGACACATAAGTAACAACACTAAAATACTTCTCGTTAAAATTAAGGAAATATACACATAAGATACACACATATACTACTGAAATCTGTACATAACCATCATTTATAGTATCATCATAGCATTGCAGGTAAACAGCGAAGCATAATGAGCGGGAAAACGAGTTTAATAACTTTGTTTGAAAATTTAGGCTTGTTTTGGAAAAATATTTTCTCAAAAAATAATTAACACCTACTTTAGCACGAAAGAGAGTTGACTATTACCATTGTGCTTCAAAAATATTTACCTTTGTGTCAATGGTTCATCCCCTCTGGTCAGGAAACAGAAAAGGCATGAAGAAAAATCATCCACTCTGTTCTATTGTGATTCTAAGAAATCGAAGATTGGATTATGAGTATTCAAATTAAGGATAAATTTTCAAAATCCTCCCAGAGAAGTCAAAAATATGCAAGGCCAGAATTGTACTTTAAATAGCCCAACACAATGCAGCAATGGAGAGGGACAAGAGAAACATGGAGAATCAAAGAGGCAAAAGATTGGTGCTAGTTTCAAGTCCATTCACAGGGCACATGACTCCTATGCTTCAACTAGGCACAGCTCTATTTGCCAAAGGCTTCTCCATCACAGTAGCCCATGCCAACTTAAACTCTCCTAACCCTTCAACTCATCCAAATTTCGACTTCCTTCCCTTATCAGTTGACTTATCCGGTTTTGATCCCTCTGTGAATTTGATTGAATACCTCGAGGCTCTCAACAGAGGCTGCAGAACGGAGTTCCAAGAAAGTTTGGCTCAGATGAGCAAAAGACAGGAGCCAAATGATCATGTGGTTGGGGTTATCTATGACAACATCATGTACTTCGTGGAAGATGTGGCAAATAATTTGAAGATTCGGAGGATTGTTTATGTGTTTTCCGGTGCAGCGTATATGGTGGCTTACAACAAGATTGTCCAGCTCCACGCACAAGGGAACTATCCACCACAAGGTAATTTCCACGGAATGAGAAGAATTTTAATTTCAAATGTGTTTGAATTACTCTTTTCACATGTTTAAACCATATTTTGTGGATTCTTTCCTTTTACTTGTGACTGATGCTAAGGCGGAATCTGTATCCAAAGATTCTATGCTGCAGGAGCTTGTGCCGGAACTTTATCCCCTCAGATATAGAGATCTAACCCTTGCAAACTTAACTCCAAAGTGTGCACTAGAGCTGATAGCAATCGGAAACCGCCAAACAAATCCTTCGGCCTTCATAATGAACACCACTGACTGCCTTGAGCATTCACCACTGTCAATACTCGGGCAGCACTACAAAGTTCCAATTTTCCATGTAGGTCCTTTGCACAAAGTAGCTCCTAGCCCTTCAATTAATTTCATGAAAGATCTAGACACGGACTGCATTGCGTGGCTAAACAGGCAAGCTCCCAAGTCAGTTATTTATGTGAGCTTCGGAACTATTTCAAAATTGGACCCAAAAGAGCTAGCTGAGATAGCTTGGGGTTTGGCCAATAGCAACCAGCCCTTCTTGTGGGCAATACGACCCGGCTTCGTTCGTGGCTTGGAATGGATCGAGTTCTTGCCAGAGGGCTTTATGGATAAAATAGGAGAAAGAGGCTGCATAGTGAAATATGCACCCCAAAAAGAAGTGCTTGCACATGTATCAGTTGGAGGGCATTGGAGCCATTGTGGTTGGAATTCAACCCTGGAGAGTATAGCCGAAGGGGTTCCTATGATATGCAGCTCATTTGACTTTGACCAAGGGGTCGACGTGAGGTACTTGTGCCATGTATGGAAGATGGGGATTGAATTGGAAAAGTTTGAAAGACAGGAGATAGAAAATGCCATCAGGAGACTCTTTATGGATAAAGAAGGGGAAGAAATGAGGCAGAGGGCCTCTGAGATGAAAGAGAAGGTTCAAGCTGCTCTGCAGCAAGGTGGTTCTTCCTACAATTCCTTGAATGAGTTGGTAGAGTTCATCTTGTCAGGTTCCCAAATTTCAATATAACTTTTGCTGTTCTTCTTAGTAGATGAAGCTCAAAATTATACTGAGCTTGTAATTCTGTTGTTGCATGAGACATGATTTATGAATAATCCAGAACCGGACCATTGTTCTGCCACACTAATACCCGACTAACTAAGAACCTTACACAAATTCGCAAGAAATTGCACCAAGTTTGAAGGCCCTGGACAAGTTTTTCCGGGTAAACTCCCAAATTCCCTTCACTTGCTTCTAAGCAGCAAGTCTCCCACACCCTAGTTGCAAAATGTACACCAATGTTTATACATTTGGGTACATGATTTAATGAACAATTGTGAGATTTATGCCTTTTTGCCAGAAAATTACCAAAAATTTCATGCAAATGTACACAACTTGCAATATTTACATGATAATTGAAACTAATTTATCTTATTCCAAGATTTCTTCCACTTGAATCAAAGGCAAACATGCTTAAGTACACGAAACATTGCATTTTTGTTACCACAATTCACTTGTATAGACAATACAGACTTCATAATCGAGTGACAGGAAAATCAATGCTACTTGTTTTCCGGTACCTTATCAACACTAAATCACGTAACTCTCTCAACAATTGCAACTTTATACTAACCAGCAATCTCGATGGATTTGACATCAGGTTTCTTGATTTCCTCCTTCGGAACAGTAACAGTCAACACTCCGTCGTTCATCGCGGCCTTCACCTGATCCAACTTCGCATTCTCCGGCAGCCGGAACCTCCTCACGAATTGCCCGCTGCTGCGCTCCACCCTGTGCCACGTATCGTTCTTATCTTCCTTCTCCACGTTACTCTCACCTCTAATCTGCAAAACCCTGTCGTCTTCGATCTCCACCTTCACTTCTTCCTTCTTAATCCCCGGCAGATCCGCCTTGAACACGTGCGCCTCCGGCGTCTCCTTCCAGTCCACGCGGGCATTCACAAACGCCGAATTTTCACGAGAGAATTCGGGAAAGTAATTGGCGAGTGATGATGAGGGGAATGTGAATCCCGGGAATGGATCCCAAACGTCGAGTGAGAGGGGATCGGAACCAGTGCCGCGTCGGTCTCCGAAGAACGTTGGAATTATGGACATATTTTCCGGTGTTGGAGCAAACTTAGAACTCTTGAAAAGATGTTTTGCTGCTAAGAAAGTGATGGAAAATTCGAATAGCTCTGCCTGGCTCTCAATCAGCTATCATGGCGGGAAATTTATAAGATCCGAGAGGATTGTTCTAGAACTTTCCAGACCCATCTTCTGTCTCCAGCACCAGAAAATAAGCAATCGGCTATTTTCGCGAACGTTCTAGTGGCAATTTCTTTCTAATTCAAGGCTGGGTTGAGACTTGAGACTGGAACTTGAGATGGGTTTTGTAGTTTGTAAAGATAATGGCTGGTAGACAAACATTTGGGCCACACATTCCAAAAGGCCCAATAATTAATTAATGATAGTCTGCGAAAATTAAATAGCCTTGCTAAATACCGTCCTTATTTTTCTCTCTACCGTCCCCTTAATATCGAAAATGTCCATATTCAAAGAAATCTCAATGTTTTATCCATTTTCGTTTGCTCTTGCCCTAAAACACAAAAAGAAAGACATTGATTTTATAAAGAAAAAAGATTACCACTAATGATGTTAATAAGTACCGAATATTAATATTTTCTTATTTTCTTTGCTTAATTTGTTTACTTCCTAGGCATAACTATGATTTATGAATCTGGTTTGCTTCTTCTTACAAGAGTTTTTGTTCCCAAGCTCCAATTAGATGTAGAGCTTGTTCATTCCCCCCTTTCCTCCATCTCCTTGCAATCCGCAATTTCCACCATTCGCGGTTGATGGCCATTAACATTGCTCTCATTACTTCTCTGCCCACTTTTCCATCGATCCGAATGCTTGACAGCAAAAAACCAACTCTGACCTACCAAGATTTGCCTTTGCACACACTCACACTAATCCCATCATATGAGCTCAAAGTTTGCAAAAAACCGTTGCTGGGTCAGCGCTTGCTTGTCAATTGGAGGGACCGGGGGTTTTAAGTGGTGGGGTGTTGAAAAGGCTGCGTTTGGTGGTGGTGAGAGGGGTGGCAGTTTGGAGTCGAGTTCGTTCGCCATCATTCCGAAGGTGGAGGCGGAGGAGATGGGGGTAGAGGGGGTTTGGTGGAGGCGGGGGCAGCACCAGGAGGAACGGTCGTTCTTTTAGATTGTTAGGAAATAAAATTTTAAGAATATATGGAGAATTTGACTAATTTGTTAAATATCAACTCAAATTTGGTATAAAAAAATTTTGGCCTTTTAAACTTCATCTACTGATTCTTCCTTCTGCTAAAAAATTTGGGATTAACGTGAAGAAGCTTAATTGAATAAAGGATATTTTAGGTATAATAGGGACGGTAATGAGAATTTTAGGAACGGTATTTAGCACCACTCAAATTAAATTGGAAAGGGTGCTTGTCGTCTTGGGGTGGCTACGTGGTTCGAAATTGGTATACTAGGGGCGTTCATCATGCAAATAAAGGTTATAAATTATATATATTTAATTTTATAATTTTTATGTATATATTATGTATATAATTTATATTCTTTATGTGTATTATGTACACGTCTTGTTTGAAATGCTTAAGCACTCGATATAATTTGCCTGTGGCTCGGTTTGGTGTTGTTTCGAAATAAAATTAATAATTAAATGGTTAATTATAAATGGTTTAATTTAAAAAAGAAATTTTATATAATTGATTCAAATCGAACGGTTTCGATTTTGGTTCTTTGAGCCTTGAAAAATTGAGTTCCATTTTTTGACCATATATTGAAAAGAAAATTATTGAATTTTTGGGCCAAATTTATATAGTGTTATTTTGGGATTAAAATTATAATATACTAATACACATTACCTATATAAAATTAAAATATATAGTGAATTTTTTTGCCAAGAAATGATGATGAACAATCAATCAAATGAAATAAAGAACAATATGAGATAGAAACAGACCGATAGATAAAAGTGTTTAGGGAGAAAAAGAAATTTTATTCATGCCTTTCAATATGGGAACTCCATTTATTATAAGGTGGAAGACCCCTAAACTTACAAGGAAACTAAATCAATTAGTATCTGTTAATCAAATTCTTTAATTTGTTTAAGCTCATCCCCTTATTAATTTAAGCGTATGATCCCTCTTAATTATTAAAATTATTTTTAGCACTCTTAGCTTATACCACGGTATTTGGTAAAAATCTATAAATCTCTCTTTGTATACTTTTAAATATTCAAACATTGCAGGAATAGCTCAAAATTTTTGAGCTGATAGCTAAATACTATCACAAGCTCTAAAGCTAAGCTTTAGGAACATGAACTATTAAAAGCTGCAGATACTTTATCGTATCATCATTAGCTTTGTTGAAATCAAAGCTACAGAACACAACAGTTGAATGTCAAATAACTCTTTAAATCATGAAGCTTTTATACGTTGAATTTAATTATGATTTTTGAAGTATTATTTATTATTAGTCCAAAATGGATAAAAGTCTTTTTACTTAATCTCACACCAAGGCTAACAGACTTTCTCCTTGCAGCATTCTTAAACCCTGCAAACGAGGATACGAGGCCCAAAACTCAAGACTATCATAGGCTTTCTATCCTATCACACTTCAAGACAAACAAGACATTTATTGCTCCTACCAACTATTCAAACTGCTGAGTCTTGAAGAGAAAGTATGAATCCAGCGGATAACTTGATTTTTCCTATAAATAAAAAAACAATGAAAAGGAGAAGGTGGTTCGTGCTGGGCATCTGCATATACATAGAGAACAAAGAAAAATACCCATTAGGTTTAGCATTAAAACCTTAATACCCTTTCACACAAATATTCCACCTGAGCTTTTATGTTCACCAAACACCGTAGCCCAATCATTTGTGAGTGCCTCCCATTGTAAAATTATTGAGGCACATTGATTGCTTAAACTCAACCGAGTGAAATCAGTTCTACAGAAAGAACACATTCACTCAAACCAGCCACCAAATTTTTAGATTAGGCACAGTAACTTGTACACGATCTATTAATGATTACTAGGTACTCTCTTAAGCTTAAAATGTTGAGTTAAGAAGTTTTGTAATAGCTTAGTGTGGTTTAATACAATACACGTCACAAATCCTAGCCTAACCAACTAGGTAGTGGAGTAGTTCTTTAATACTCTGAACTACTATATATCCTTGTGTGCTTTATTGCTTTCCCTAAAAGCTTTTCTTGATTTAGGTGCTGATTGTTTATTTTAAGTGCTTAATGCTGAAGTCTAAAAACAAGTCTAAATGTGTCTGAAGAATTAAGAGGCAGCATCTTAATGCTGAAAGCTGAATCAGTTAAACTGTTTGTTTACTAAATTGAATGAATTATCTGAATACAATCTTTTGTCCATTTTAACCCTTTGATAAAGATTGTTTATTGTTTATAAGTATTAAATAGCGATATAAGCATATTCTTATTTTGAATAGAATGATTATAAGGTAGATAAAAATTGTAATAGATTTAATATTCATACTAAATTTATTATTAATTTAATTTATTTTTTCTATATAGCTACATAATTTACCTTTATTTTAAATTTTAATCTAATTTATTATTGAGACTATTATTTGATATATATTTACTATGTTATAAATTTTAAAAAGGATTAAATAATTATTTGATCTTTGAACTATTTCTTAATTTTACGTTTGGTCCTAGATCTTTTTTTTTCATTACATTTGGTCCTTAAACTTCAGATACGCTTTATTAATAGTCATTTTTTTTTAAATATTTTAGTTCAAACTTAATAAAATCCCTATTATACTCTCATTATTCCGTTAGAATAACACCATACTTAACTTTTGAGGTATTCAAATATTTAACAATAATTATTTAATACTAAATAAATCAATAATATTGAAATATTAAAATTTAAAAAAAATTTAAAATTTTAAAATATATATAAAGATAAAAAAAAATTAAAAAAGTTTTAAAAAAATACCGAATGTTGATATGAACAAAGGTCCCTTAAAAGTTAAGTATGGTGTTAGTTTAACGAAATATTGAGGGTATAATTATTGAAAAAGAAAGACTATTCATGAATCGTATTTAAAGTTTAAGGACCAAACATAAAGCAAACAAAAATTTAGGACCAAACGCATAGTTAAGTGATAGTTTAATGCCCAAATAATTATTTAATCCTTTAAAAAATTATTTTTTTGTACGATTATTTAATAAATTACCAATCATCTTTAAATCAAGCATGCTCTTACATTTATTTTGTTGATAAATTTTAAATTCTTATCTAATTTCAAAAAAGTTATAAAAATAAAGTTTTAGAATAAACAAAAATTATAGTAAAAAAAGAATTTAGAATTAAAAGCATAAATACAAGAATAAAGTAATAGAATAAAAAAAGAGAAAATATAAGAACAAAAGTAAAAGGATAGAAAAGTCCAAAAAAAGTTTTAGAGGTGGTTCTTAACCATTCAGCCTTGATTTTAACTCTGATTCGACAAGACGAATTAAGTGATATTCAGATCTGAAAAAGAAAATTTACCAAATAGTCTGAATTGTAAATTCTCTAATTGAATAAGATATAACCCCCTTTAAGACGTTGATCAAGTGCAAACAAACAACACCTTATTGTTTTACTTCAAAGCTTTATCAATTTATACTTATTTCAAGCTTGATGACGTCACTAGTTGACTCAGATGCTCCACTTTATTCAAAGCTCTTGATTTACTTACAGTTTACTTTAATCTAAGCTTTCATCTCTTAAATGACTATCTCTTAAACTATATGCTTAAGGGTTTCTTCTTAACGTATTAGTAAGAGAAGCTTGGGTAGTTAAGACTTCAGTTAGATCATTTTTGCAGCAGTTTAAGTTTCATATACTTACAAGCTTGTTGAACCTTTAAAGAAGTTTTGACACTAGCTTTAAGTTTTAAAATCTTAAATAAGCTATTCAACCCCTTCCCCCAACCTCTAGCTTATTTCTTTGCGAAAAGAATATTTTCAAGCTTAACAGCATGTAAGCTAAGATCCATGGCTGGAAAGAGTTCTTAAACCTGTAATGTTACTAATATCCCTATTCTTGATGATAATAACTTTGAAGTCTAGAAAGATAAAATGACTAAATACATGGATTCTGATGAAAGACTAACGATAATCGTTCTCAAAGGTACTATGTTTCCTCTAAAAGTTAGTAGCACTCCTAGAATTGTACCACCACTTGCTGATGTAAACGGAGCTGAACCAGAAGTCCAATTTGTTGAGACTTTCGTAAGGAAGCCCCGTAATGAGTGGACAAAGGAAGACAAGATAACATATGGACTAGATAACAGAGCTAAATATTTTCTGACTTGCGGAATCAATAACAACAATTACAAACATATCTTTCTTTGTAAAATCTCACAACAAATTTGAATTTCTATCCTACAGTATTATGAAAGGAGATGAAATTACGAAAGACAACAAACATTATGGTGCAATACAAGAGTTTTAAGCATTTAGAAAAGAGCCTAATGAAAGCTTTAAAGAAATTTATGACAGATTTTGTGAAGTTTGTAATACTTGTGCAACTTTAGGTAAAGAGTACAACATGAAGGATCTCAACATGAGAGTTCTAGTATCTCTTGAAAATGAATGGCATACGAAAATCATAGTCATCAAGGAAACTCGACACCTAAACACTACCCATATATAAAACCTTGTATCAAGCTTATTCCTCTATGAGAAAGAACTACTTAAGCTTCACTCTTCTGACAAACAGATTAGGCAAATAGTCTTCCCTGCTCAAATCTCACCCACTGCTGCTCAACCCACAAGCTTTATCGACCTTCAAATGCAAAAACTTTACTTATATTAGAAACTCAAAATTCTACTGAATCAGCCTCAATTTCAGAACCTCAAGAAGTGCCTTTGCTGCTTTTGCTCAAAATTATCTCAAAAACAAGTTTGTAAAAAGGCAGCAACCAAGATTCCAAAAATCATCTTCAGCCCCTACACCAAGTTTTCAAAGATCCTTTACTAAACCTTCTGATGGAAAGAATGCTCAAGGGGAGCTTGTATGCTTTAATTATCGCATGTCTGGTTACTTTGCTTCTAAGTGTACCAAACTAAAATTCGAATATCTCAAGAAGAAAGCTGCCAAGTGTGAGAACCCCCGATCCTCGCGCTACGGATGGCGATGAAAATTCTGGTACAACGCGTGGGTTTTCTTATTTCGTGACCGCTCATGCTTTGTGTGAAAGATTGAGAGTCGCCACCTCCGTTTATATTCTAGACTTCGGAAGCACGAGCCTTTTGAAATGTGTGTGTGTGTGAGATTGTAGGTCCGGGGGCTAGGTTACGAACTAGGAAGGGGTTAGGCACCCAATTCGCCCTTTCGGTCTCTTAACAACGATCTAGCACGCTTGTCTCCTATTGGTTGGTCAATTGGTTGGTTGGTTGCTTTACTTGTGATTCAAAGAGGATGCAAAAGAGGGTGAACA